>CM065395.1:35725289-35970289 GCA_033060915.1 Euryodendron excelsum
AAGGTTGTTTTCTCTTACATGGTAGTGTATTAGTGTTATTCAGTTCATTTAGTTACAGTATAAGAAAGATATGATTAACAATATAAAGACCATCCACCAATGTACTAGAACATATAAAACATTTATTTAACTTAATAACAACATAGTTACTAAACTAAACGGAATATCCATGATCAACCAATTTAGAAACTGAAATCAAATTCCTTCTAATGGAAGGTACATAAAGAGTTTTTTAATACTAACATCATCTCTCTACCAAAAGAAATACTAATAACTCCTAGTGCAACTGTTGGCATTCTCGTGCCGTCTCCCAAAAAGATGTAAATCTCTCCATTACTAAGCTGGCGGGTTTGGTGGAACCCTTGTAAAGAATTGCATACATGATTAGTAGCTTTTGTATCTACACACCATATACCAATAGATAACAACGCTAAACATGTTTCAACTACTAGTGAATGAGATTTACCTTTGTTGTTCTATTTGACTAGATAAACCGGACATTGCAACCTCCAGTGCCCTGACTGCTAGCAGACAAAACATTTCCCCTTGGGCTTTTTCACTCCTCCTTGAGTCCCATGCAATGCCCGAGGAACTACTTTCTGTTTCTGAACCTTTTTCTTCTTCTTCTTGCCTTTCGGTTTAGAAGTAAAATATTTCTTAGTAACAAGAGCAACAACTAGCTTCTTGATGAGACCCTTAATTGCTTAAAGCTCTTTAAAAAACTCTGTCATTGAAGAAGAAAACTTATTCATGTTGTAATTCAGGCAGAACTGCTTAAAGGAATCATGCAACAACTGAAAAATGATATCAGCTTGGGTTTCCCCATCGATTTCAACTCCAAGGATCTCTAGCTTATTCAGAAAACTCATCATCTTCATAAACATAATCCCTTACTAGAGTCCCTTCAACCATAGTTGTGTTCATTAGGTCTCTCATGGCAACTAGCCTAGTAGCCCAATTCTGATCCCTAAACATGTCTTTGAGGCTCTTTATCATGTCATAGGCAGTGGGTATAGTCTGATACTGATGTTGCAGAACATTCGACATAGATGCCAAAATGTAACATCGCAACATCTCATCAGCTTTTATCCACTTCTGGTAAGCCTGAGTTTCCTCATCGGTTGCCCCCTTACCAAGTTCCAGTGGACAGATCTCAGTGAGTACAAACTTGTACTCTTCAGCAGTCACTGCAATATCCAAATTTCTTTTCCAGTCAATATAATTTGGCTCAATCAATTTGTTTTCTTTGAGAATAACAGCAAGTGGGTTGAAAGCCATTTTAATCCTGAGAATCACATATTATAAGAAAATATAATAAGGAATAATAACCTTAGAATTCAATCATTAAAATATAGTTCCCTCTACCAATATTTTAAAAGAATCTGCCAGTAGCCTAGTATACCGTAAATAGCATGCTTCGATGGGAGGTCGTCTACTATTTAACATTTATTTAGACATGTCAATACCTATTAACTTTACTATATAGGTAAGTAACTATGCCAAGTAAAATTAAATAGCTGAGTTAGCTTTGGTCCTATAAGTAATAACAGTGACTCAAATGGTGAGGATACTATTATTTATAAATAAGTGTATACTATCACTAAATTCTATACCTATTGTTTAGTAATGAGTTACTCAAATGGAGAGTTAACCCAATATAAACAAGTACTAGAATTTATACTCAGTGAATCAGTAACTTATTCCATCCAATGGAAAGGTTGGTACTAAAATCAACACATAGAATAAATTACTTCACTTATAAACCAATGATAGAGACGATGTGATTTATACGTAATAAATTCTCACACCCACTTTGATATTTAATACATAAGGGATGTCATGTGTTTAATTATCCAATAAATATAATATTTCAATATTGGTGATTCATATATATACAACAAATAAAATTTCAAATTCCCTTAATTTAAAAAAAATATTTAAATTAAAACATGAGAATTAATTTTACTCTCTAGTTGAACATTTATAAACTAAAATTGAAATTTTAAATTTATATAATTAAAACGCAACTTAAAGGTCATTTATCTATTATCCATATTCTCCTATGCTAATAATATAACAACAAGAACAAAAAATATAATAATCATAAACAAACAAGATTTAATCAACATCCTGACTATTATGGTCAAGAAATCACTTCAAAGTGATGAAGAGTCCAACTGCACCCTGACATCACCAAGAATTCTTATTTGCCACTTCGTTGACGCATGGGGGTTCGGGGGCAGTGCCCTCGATGATGGGGATCAACCTGCCCAGTCAAGTTGCAGGGGCTCGGGGGCAGCCTAAATGAAATATCGCATCACGTTCTTAGGACTATTCCTCACGTCTTTAGGGTTTTTTCAGTTTTCTACCCTAGTTCTTACGCCGCTACTGTTCCTCCTTTTTTTTCGATTACAACAGATCGTATTCTTCACAACAGTGAAGTTATAGAGTATAAGGAATCAAAATCTCCAAAACAGTGGAGTTCCAAAATATAAAAAATTAAAATTTCTAAAATAGTGGAGTTTCCATGCTTCGAAAATAATTATTACACCTGATTCTATGCCTTTTAAAATCAGAGTTCACAATCTAAGAATCATATAAAAAACACAATTACATAATATACATTCATGTGACCATGCTAACCAGGCAGAACGCTGCAAAAAAGAGGCTAGCACAAATCCACGTTCTACCCTAAGCATGCATGAAACTGATTTTCGAAGAATATGGTAGGTATTATATGCATACAGTATCAACCAAGGCTCTGATACCAATTGCTGGGGATTGAGGAATTTCTCACGACTTGGCTATAGTGAATACTCATAACACCAAAAATTTTGATCTGATTAACATAGCCTAATCTACGTGATTAGAATCATACTTTCGAGATTTTTCTGGTTTGATCCCGAATAATAAGCAACAACAAGTATGAATCAATTGTTCGAACTCAACTTTCGAACTTCTGCTATATCTTTCATACGTGTCTTACTTCAGAGAGAGTGGACTCACAAAAACGCGTATCTCTCAATTATGAGTAAGTCTCCCCCTACCTGCTCTTAGAGTGCGTATAAATAGAGGCTATAGCAGGGATCATAGGATTAGTATAATTAAGATTTCCTACGCAAATAAGGATTCTTAATCCAACTAAGATTAATTCATATATATGTAAATTATAATTTATATCACTAATGAATTATAATTGTACTATCTATCATACTAGGAATTATATTTCGAGCTCTATATTATTAAATGCTTATTTATCTCCCTATGTTAAGATTACAGATACCCGTCTATTAAATTAAATTTCTAACAATTAAATTTAATAGACTTATTTAATTCCTTAGGACCTTTCACTTAACTTATTTGATATATCGGATTCATAATCCACCTGCAGAGTTTGACATAATCAAAACTTATAAACTTCCTCCAGGGGGTATCATCAATCCCTATACTAGGATATCGAGTCCATTAATAATTAATATTTACCATACACGTAATATTATTGTCCAACTCATTGAGTTTATTAACCCACAAAGAATCTCACTCTTTTGTAAATCAAAACGATAAATACTATATGCACGTGTCTATTTATTATATTAGGATTAAGAGTATAAGCACTCATAATAATCATAAGGTATTAATTGTTTTATATAGTCAGTATAAAAACAATTATCTCAATACGGTCCTGTTCAATATACACAAATTGTACTAGTGCAAGGAGTTGAAATTATACCGTTCTTCATAGTCAAGACAAACCTATTAAAATCTTATGTTACAGTCCTACTGATGGTGTGTCTAATTCCATCTAAGACTGTGAACGATAAGCTTATATTCCATAAAAACAGATGATATGATCTTCCTTGTGTAAGTCATATTATACACACCAAATTATCTACTGTATAGAATAAGAGACACACAAGCATAATCATTAAATAAATAATGCAATACAAACATTACTCACACAGATTCTCATTAAAATTGAATAACTAATTTATTGATAAATACTAAAGTCATTACACAAAACATGTTTTTTAATATAAATCCCTAACAATTATAGCCCAACATTTAAGGAAGGCACATATGGTTGCTGTATCAATTTTCACTATATTTATTAATTATCTACCGTTAATAATTAAAGGTTTTTATTAAATTTTATAAAAGTTTCTTTTAAATTTTATGAAAGTTTCTTAATAAGATTCTAATAAATATCTCAATCATTCCCCGCTTCCTATTTCTCCCTATATATTTTGACTACGTTTTTTACTTTTGTTTTTCCTAACGTTTCTCACTACGCTTTCAATTTTGATAACTATGAGCAGGAACCTACATTAAAATAAGACTAGCTAGCTAGATTTAAACCAAACGCAACACCCCATGCATGTCATGAATCGGGTGAACAATTAATTCCTGCTTGAATGTTATTTGGGAATGGCTTACACATTTAGTGCGGGTGTAAACTTCAAGGCATTAAAAAGCTTTAATTAAGTGTTCGGTGGGTTGGTCACTAACAACTTGTCATGCGCATTGTGGGTCTGTCGCTAACAACTTAATTAAAGCTCTTTAATGCCTTAGCATGACAAGTTGTTAGTGACAAGTAACTAAGTGTTGGGTGGGTCGGTCCCTAACAACTTGTTACGCTAAAAATATACATGGAGGTGCTGATCTCGGTATTCAGGTGATGTGAGACTAAGGATATGCATAGGTCGGATTGAGTCGAGTCCGTGCTAGAATCAAAACCTACCAATTTCACTGATTTGAACTTAGTCGGTTCTAGATTTTTAAACCAAGAACTGAATCGATCATTTAATAGAATCGAACCAACCCGATTTAGTTCGAGTTGGTTTGGTTCAGTTCCATATCTCAGGTTAGGTCAAATCCAAATTGGTCTAGGACGAGTCGGGTCTATTTTTATGTATATTATTTAACTTATTTATTCAAAAAAATAAAATAATAGAATTGGTTTTGTATTTTTAATTTTTCAAAAAAAATAAAAAATGACATTCAAACATAAATCAATAAATATTTAAGTACAAATAACAATGATCTAATGAATTATCTACCCTACATATATAGACTTTTATAATATATAAAGATCGGGTCACAGTTTGGTTCTTGGGTCAGTTCTAGGTTCGGTTCGGGTCCAAAAATTGTGGAATCGAAAACCGAACCAAATTTATCGGTTTGTTAATTTTTAGACCCAGAACCAAACCAAATCCCTTATAGACCCGAATCAAACCAATCTAAAGAGGCCAAATTGGTTCGGATTTCTTTTCTTTTGTGCACCCTATGTGAGACTTTACTCATACCCTCTCTCACACAAAACGTGGTGATGTGAGGTAAGAGAGTGAGTATGAGTGATAGCAAGAGGTGAAAACACTTCAAAATGCAACTCTGATATCATATTTGAATAATACAATACATCAATTATTTTCTTTCATACTCTCTCTCTCTCTCTCATTATTCTAACAGTCTCGATGGGAGGCAAAGTTTTTTTTTTTTTTCAAGAATCTAAGAATTAATCAATTTGTTAATTATTTTAAATATTATTAATAATAAAGAAATCCTTTTTGAACTTTCTTGAATACCAATAATCTGTTTGTTGCTGGAAAAAGTCCACGACGACCAAAAGGCACATAAAAATAAAAAACACGGCTTCGAAGTTAGCATCCGAGAATTTAGGAGATACTTAATTCCATTGTGATTTTTATTCTATGTAATCATATACATCCTCTTACGCTATGTTTAGTACGAGGAAATAAAAATAAATAAAATGAGAATGAGAATAGAATGGAATAGAATAGTCATTCTCATTCTCTTGTTTGGTAAAATCAATGAACAATACTAGAATACAATGAAATGAAATTTGTATATGATATGAAAATTTAATGTTATGTCTATACAAAATATTAGTAATATATATTATTTAATTATTAAATATTATTAAGTATTTGCAGTGGTGGTGGTGGTGGTGGTGACGGTGGTGGTGGT
Organism: Euryodendron excelsum; assembly: GCA_033060915.1. Lineage (NCBI taxonomy): Eukaryota > Viridiplantae > Streptophyta > Magnoliopsida > Ericales > Pentaphylacaceae > Euryodendron > Euryodendron excelsum. Next base: position 35,731,275 of record CM065395.1, read on the forward strand.
GGTTGGTGGCAGTGACGGTATTGGTGGTGGGGCGACAGCGGTGACCAATGGTGGGTGGTGCTGGTGGGACGATGACGGCGGTGAGAGGTAGAGGTGTCAGTGAATGGCGAGTGATTATGGCTGACGGTGGACGGTGGTGGTGGTTAGTGGTGGTTAGTGGTGGTTGTGAGAGTGAGAATTTTAACTTTTTAAATTTTTTTTAAAATTTAAAATTTTAATTTTTTTAAAAATTTTAAAATAAAAAAATAATTACCGAACATGTTTTATATTTTTTAAAAGAAATTTGACAACAAAAATTTTATTAAATTTTGTTTTATGTTATTTCATGTAGGAATGGAATGACCATTCACACTCTTACAATAGAGAATGGTCATTTCAACAAAATGTGAGAATAATCATTCCATGAGAAATAATAGCACCAAGTAAGGGAATGGAAATAAAAATGGGAATGACTATTCTATTTGATTCTATTCTATTGTACCAAACATAGCTTAGTGTAAAGCATAGTTGCATGGAAACTCAATTTGAGGGGCGGAAACGTGTTTTCCCGAAAATGCGTTTCCAAGACGGGTACGAAATTCGTTTAAAAAATTTGGAGAAAAATTTCAAAAACATGGGGAAAACGTTTTGGAAACTTTTAGGAAACATTTAGGAAACTCTTAAGAAACTATTGAGTTACTTAATGATTACACTCAAAAAAGTATAATTTAAAGTCCCTAAATAGCTATTGTTAGTCCAATTAGAGTATATATATGCTTCATTTTAATATAATAATTGTTTTAATAAGTATTTGTGGGTCTTTTGTAGGTTTTGAATGGAGAAAGGGCGAATTTAGAGCAAAAATAGCCAAAATGTGCATTGATCGTAGGTACGGTAGGAGTAACTGTACGTACGGTAACTTCCACCGTACGTATGCCTGCAACAGAAACCTGAACTTCAGATAGCTCAATTTAGCGTCAACTTAACCGTATGTACAGTGAATAGTACCATACGTATGGTACCGGCAGTCCTGTGTGTATTTTTCAGCTATATCTCTGGGAAATGACGCGAATTTTATATCTATCTTCAGTTATAGACTAGATTTTCTGTTAAGACGTACTGTAGAGAGAGAAAATTGGTTTGTTTTTTATTTTCTTGCATTTTCTTACACTTTCTTTGTAATCAAAAACTATTTTTCTTCATCAATTAATGAGAAATCTTCAATTCTTCATGCTTTCTTCTATGGAATCAAGTAGCTAAGCCTTTCTTGGATATAATTGTGAAGATCTACCAAGGATTTTCAAGGTCTTCAATGGAGGTATATACATTTCAATGATTCATTTTATGAATTCTTCAAATTCATATCAATCGTATTGCAAAACTATAAAAAATTTGGATTCATAATCACTTTTGGTAATTTCTATGTACAATTCCTTAATTGGTATAGGTATTGCACAAATTATGATTTGTATCTAAGATTCTTAACAATTGATCCTTAATTTACATCCAATTGAGTATGAATTCTCATTTATATAGTCTAAATCTTCTGAATTAAGGATTCGCGGAGTGATTCCTTAATTTGAGTAATTAAACCCTTCATTGAGACACTTGTAGAGAATTAGTATATTAGATTAATTGTGTCCAAGTCCTTCTTTAATTGTTTCAAATTTAGTGTAATTGCTTTCAACTTCAAGTGTAATTAGCTTACTTTAGTAGTCTTTAACCTCTCACCATACAAGCATTTTTTGTCTTACTTTTAATTTCAATTTGTTAAGTAATTCGCTAATTCACCTCATTTGGTTGGCTGTTTTGTCCTTGTGTATTGCTTATATTGGGTTTGATCCCTCAGGAGAACGATACTGGTGCTTATCGGATTTTACTTCGATCGACACCTGTAAATCTTGGTGGAAGCTCAAGTTCAATACACATTCGAGAGCGAATCACTTAACGAAAACTCTTGGAAAACTTAAATGAAACGTTTGGGAAACGTTTTGCAAACTTAAAATATTAATTTTATACATTTTTTTCCTTAAGTTCTCGCTAAGTATCTATGAAATTATTTGCACAGATTTCCATTAAGTTTCCAAAGTTCTGTACTAAGTTTTCTAAAGATTTCTACTAAGTATTTTAAAGGTTTCTATTAGGTTTCTTAAAAGTCTCTTTTGAATTTCGTATTAAGTTTCTCAATTGTTTCCTACTTCTCGTTTCTCTTCATATTTTTTGGCCGCGTTTCTTGCTTCCGTTTCTCCTAACGTTTTCCACTTCCGCTTCCACTTCTATTTTGGTAACTATGGTGTAAAGCTTAATTCCATTGTGATTTTTGCCTTATTCACCATTCGAATCGAAACGTGCCCATCTCTTTGTTCTTGTATCAATAAGCCCTAAAGTTGGTTGTTCTAGCTCTAAGCAATTAGTATAGGTCTCACCACCAGATTTTTGATTCGTTGAGTAGTAATTTCAAACTTCGAGCTAGATTTTGAAGATTGTTCTTAAAACTTAGTAGAACTTCCAGTTCGAAAATTTGTAAGGACCAACATCCGTTATTGCATTTCTTCACAAATTTAGCATGATGCAGACAAACATGCATGATCGATGCATGTAAAAAGACTTACTACCAACTGACAATCATGTGAATATATAATCGCAGCTACATAATGCATAATGCAGATATACATGATGCATATACAGAACCACTTATTCAGTTATTATGGATGATCCAAAAACTATTTAGGTTATTAAGAAGAAGAAGATGATGATATCGATGATGATGTTGCAGACCTACAAGGATGGAGCCGGAGCCGGAGCAGGAATACTCGAAGCAAATGCAAGGAACTCTGGATCATTTTCCAGTATAGCCATTTGGTGCAGGTCCAAGACTATCCAAGCCTCAATCTTATCGTCACAATTACCAGATTCAATAAAGAAAATGGCATTCTTAATCTTTGAATCAGAAACAGCTCTCCGTGCAGTGATGCATGCAGGATTTCCCCACCCAAAGTCCACGTCATAAAAACCCATCCTGCACCAGCTGTTAAACAGGTAGAGATTCAGGTTTTTAGTTGAGGAACATGTTTCATGTAGCTCTTCCGCGTACTTGCAAATCGCCTCGTACCCTCCGACGCCTTGTGTACTTTTTGGCACAAAATCACTTTTGACCTTCTTTATTGCCGCTCGGAGTAGGCCCACCAAGCCATGCAGTTCCATCTCCTCTGAGGCAACTTCATCGCAGAAAGCAAGGGCCTTCCACAGGAGATTTCCGATAGTATATTCTGTCAGCGAGGGTGCCATTATTCGCCTCAAGTTTACTGGGCAACCCAGTAGTGATGGCTGTCGGGCACCGGTTACAACTCTGGAAGCAGCCATAGCATGTTTCCAGACGAAGCAAGACAGCACTTCGATACGGGTTGGGTCAGGCACAAGCGTGCTAGCTGCTTTGGCTTTGAGGGTGGATATTGCGGCAGAATCAAACATAAATCTCCTAGTGCTGACTTTGCCTTCCCTGAGGAATAGTCTCTCAACAAAATACGCTGATGATAATTTATCTGGCCGTGGTTCTCTCGGAGGGTAAAGCGATGCCGCTGAGTAATCAGGCCTGCATATAGCAGCCATACCACTGCCTCCACCACCACCACCACAAGAGGAGCCGCCTGCAATTGTAGCCCAACATTTGAGGAAGGCACACATGGTTGCTGCATCAATAATCCTGTGTAAGAAATTTAGGCCAATCGCTACCCCACCACCGCAGTCAAATACGTTTAATTGAATAGCAACTTGAACATCATCAGTCTCTCCAATCGTCGTCTTGGAAGGTCCAAGCTGCCTTGGAAGGAGCCTGTCGATTCTCGTTTGCTCGCTCAACACCTCAATCATTTGACACTTCCTAACGAGGGCTACAGTGAAGGGAACTCCATCGTCATTGCAATCAATGGAGTGGTGGTTTTTGACTTTGCCTGCCAGCGGATAGAACCGAGTCAAGGTCTCCGAGAGCGAATCCTTTAGTTGTTGTAGCAGTCTCTGGTTGATACAGGAATCTACTATGCCGTCATTGATGCTCTTGGTGGTAGGGTGGTAGTATATGACGAATGGTGAATGAATTGTTGGAAGGAGCTGGTCCAGCAGAGAAATTATGTAGGTTCTTAGGTGAGGAGGTGTTGGGGAAGATGGTTTTATTGTTTCTCTTGAAATGATTTCAACTTCCATATTGTTTGTAAATCAACAAAATGCTTTGCCTGCCTTGGCCTTTGATTCTTATCAATTCTGCCAAGAAGCTACTGGGTTCTTATAGACATTAACTATAGCTAGTTCTCGTTCATTAAACTAATAATTTTTAATGGCAAATGTTAACATGGCTCATAAGAACACATTTTAAGCATGCTTTGTTTAGTTGTACATAATGTTAGTAATTGTGTTATCAGTGTTAAAAATTATGAAAATACAAGTTCTAATGTTTTATACAACCAGATAAAGTATAATTAAAATGTGCCCTTAGGACACATGTTAACAAGACCTATTTTTAAATACAATAAAAATCTTTTACTTTTAAACAAAACACCATCATAATGACTTTTAATTATAAAATTATCACCGTCACATTATTGTGGAGGGAGTTTCTGTACAAAAATTTTGTAATAATAACATTATCTTTCATACATAAAACCCTACTAGAATGATATAGCAATGATATTGTTATAATTAAGAGCACTTGTGATGAATGTTTTGTTTTAAAATGAATGACTCTTATCCAATCATATCATTTTTATTTATATAACGTTATCCTTCAAACCACACCCAACACCTCATGCATGCCATGAATCACGTGAAGTGAACAATTAATTGCTACATGGATTCCCGCAACACCTCATGCATGCCATGAATCACGCGAAGTGAACAATTAATTGCTACATAGATTCTAATACAGTTTCCTCTCATGAATCACATATGATCGCTCTTTACCGTGTGATATAATCACCGCACGGGTACTGTTGATGATGTAGGATTAATTAATCCGGTGAGTTCGGATGTCAATTCCTTTTTAAAATCAATGTTAATATGAACTATAGCACTAAATGAACACTAAGCCCCGAAGAATTGACTTACAACCAACAAAATGCATAAGTAAAATGAAACAAAAAATGTGAAGGATGTAGAGTTTTGGTTTGTTAAACTACTTCAAAGCAATTAATTCAAAGTTTAGATGTAAATTGAAAGGTCTTGGATCCAATTGAGTGAATCACCCAAGTTCATCAAGCAATCAAGGAGAAATTTATAACTCAAATCAAAAGTCTCATCATTGACTTGAGATTGGAAGGATTTTGACCATGAAAATGTGATAATGCCTATTATCTAGTGCTAGAAGCTTCGCCAGAAGCAAGCAAGACGAGGTCGCTCTGCTTCGTAGACAAGGCTCGTTCCGTACTTGACTTACGAGCTCGTGTAGTACTCGCCCCTCTCTCTAAAGGGGCTTATGCACTCCACTTGCTGTCTACTAAATAAGCGTTAGAGCGAGTGCTCACTTATGGGAAATACGGGGGTGGGGTTTGGAGCAGACCATGTTTGTGTAGGCAGTTGTTGCTCCTGAAAGTGGAAGCCCGCCAGATGCTGAAAGTTTAGGAGAGGGGAGTTAAGTTTGGGGTGATAAAAGCATCCGTTCCTGGATCCGATACTAGCTTTTCACATTTCATTAACATGTGGTGCTTGTCTTGTGTTCTTTACTTCCACCCATTCTCCATGGATGTTGCTTGTATGTTGACCATCAATGCTTGATTCTAGCTTCTATATGAGATAATCTGGAATTGGTTGGTTTGTTAGACGGACTTAGCAAGCGTCTCACGAGCCTCAGTTGTGATTACCAAGCTCACAAAATGTCAGCCGTGACACTTTTCTTGGCCCTTTGTTTCTCATCAATTCTGCTAAGAAACTGCTCAGGTTCTTATACCTTAAATAAAGCTGATTCTTATAATACATTAGAGTAATGCTAGAGCAACCGGCTTTTTTCACTGAATTATTATCACGGGTAAACACAAGGTGATGTGATCCATATTATCCAATACATATGAGATTCATTCACTTGTGTATATTCGTGATGATAATTCGGTAAATAAAATCGATAGCCTTAGCATTTTTCAATACATTAAAGGCAAATACAAACATATGTCCAAGGCCATATGTTAAGGAAAAAGTAACTGTAACAATCTTCTCTTGGAATACAAATTATTAACTCTCCAACTTTAAATGATCATTTTGATAACATAATTAAGGAGGTTGTTAGTATCATCTTAAGTCTCAACATTTATATTGTCGTGTGTTATATACTAAGTTCATATGTTAAGAAAAGAGTTAATGTAATAATCTTCTCTTGAAATACGAAATATTAACTCTCCAGCTTTAAATGATCGTTTAGAAAACATAATTAAGGAGGTTATTAATATATCTCAACATTTATATTGTCTTGTGTTATATACTAATTTTTAAATGCCAAATATATCACTATTAATTGTTATTTATTTTTCTAATTATCTTAATTAAAATATAATATAAAATAAAATCAATACTAAAACAAAAATTAAGATAAATAGAGTAAATTAATTTCATAGAATATAAAATTGCCCTTCAACTCTCTCTATGCTCCATGTAAATCACAAAAGACAAAAAATAAATTGAAATAATGAAAAAATAAATAGGTGAATACAAAGACAAAAGTATACATTTAAATATATATTTGTAAGTAAATATATTTGTTATGATGAAAACTACAAGAGTTATATTATGAGAAAATAATTTTAAATTAAATATTAAGAATGAGTTTAATAATTTTTATTTGTTAATATTAGTGATACTCAAAAGTAGTTTTAACAACTCATAAGAGTTTAAATTTTTAATCTTTTATTAATTTAATAGTCGTGTTGAAAAAGAAAAATATTAATAATATCTTATCTCAATAAGGCCTCTTAAAAGATTGGTAGTTGTGTTAGCAGGACGCTACATTAAAATGAGACTAGATAGCTAGATTTAAACCAACCGCAACACCCCATGTATGTCATGAATCAGTTGAACAATTAATTCCTACTTGAATGCTACTTGGGAATCGCTTAACAATTATTTCCTACTTGAATGCTACTTGGGAATGGCTTGCACATTAAAGAGTTTTGGGAACTTGCCATGCTACCAATTTTCTGAACTACCTCTCTCCTAAAAGATATTTAGTGTTTCTAGAACACTACATCATCCTTGTTTTATCACTCATATAGTGGTGGAGTTCTTTTGTTAAGCGAGATCAAATACTCCACTTATATACATATAAATAAAAAAATTTCTCTTCCATGCAAAATACAAAATAATAAAAAGGAAAAAAATTTGCAATTAATTTAAAAAATTTTGGGACAATCATATAAAGCAATAGTTGAATTTTTTTTTTTACAAAAACTCAATAAACAAATGCGAACCTATCAAGTTAAAATAAATTAACATAAATTTCAGTTTTTCTTTTTACAAAGAGTTTAATTATGATACACTGTCAGTATAAAGTATTTTTAGAGTTTAAATACAATATTAAAAATGTAATAAATGGGGATACATGTCACTTTTTTGCACCTGCTAATAGTGTATCAAAATTAAAAGCTTGTCTCTGCATGGAATCCTTTGGAGAGGGATAGAGACAAGCTCGAAAATAAGTTTGCAACAAAAGTTTTTAAACCATGGACCACTAACGTGTATGGTCATGTTTAAGACCAAAATTCATATTTGACTAATACTAAACTAATAGAATTTTCATACAGAAAATATGTTTTAATTATGGAAAAGGCTATTCAGTTTTAACTATGGAAAAGGCTGTTCATACAGAAAATTTATATAGAAGCTCTCATTCAAAATGATGTGACAGTGATAGTTTTGTAATTAAAAATTATTATAGTAGGTATACTATTTTCAAATGAAAGATTCTCATTTAGACACATTATTTTGTATGAAATTTGTATTTTTGTAGTATTACCTTTAAATCATTTGTTATTCTTTTATTTCAAACCAAAACACTTACTATTCAACCACAAGGGACGACCCTAGTGATCGGCTTGTCCTTATGCTAAGGATGAAGTCTCAATCATCCTCAACCCCTTTGTGGCCAATCATCATATATCCGATGCAAGATCTAAGGTTCATGTGGAAGGTGGTCCTGTCTGAATATACTGTAGCAAAAAAACTAAACAAAACACCCACTATCCTAGTAAAGTTCTGTGAAAAAATTCTATAAGAATATAATATTCCTTCACAATTTTTTTTAAACTTTTCTATTTATTAGATGCAAGAGATTTGACCTTATACTCGGTTCTTAGATAGTACATTGCTTGGCTGTACTCCGTCCAAAATCACTTGTCTCTTTGTGTGATTGTGTTTATTATTCTTGCATGTGATTATTGATATATGCTTAAATGTTAAGTTAATATTAGACAATTAAGAGGCCATTTGCACCATTCCTAAGTTAATGTGAATCCACATTGTTTGGAATTTGATTTTCTCATTTTCCTTTCTAGTGAAAATAAAAAATCCAAACATAGCATGAATTCATGTTTTTCTTTATGATAGGTCGGAAAGTGTAAATTAGGTACTCACAATTTTTTCATATAGTGGAAGATAGTGACAAGTTTAACAGGATTTGCAGCACAAAGTACACCTGAAAGCAGGGGCAGCCCAAGGGTACTTAGGATGGGTCAATTGACCCACTGAAGTTACTAAAAAAACCTCAACTACGTAATGTTTTCGAGAAATTTTAGTAAGGTAAAGAAGGGCAGAGGTTGAATAACAAAAAATGTAGAGCACCTTGTTAAAGAAAAAAAAAACTTCAAAATTTTGACCTTATACATGTATAGAACTAAAAGCTTATTTTTAGAATCTTTTTATATTTATAATATACATAAATATTTAGAAATCAAGCAACTCAAAATTATTATTTATTCTTTAACTACCAATATAAGAAACTATTAATTTTATACCAGTTTTGTATTCTTCCATAGTTCCTTTCTTACACGTTGAGGCCTACTATGTGAGAGGGAGAGTTATGAGAGAACATGGGGCACCAATGTTGACCTTTGATAATTTGTGAGTGCTTCCGTCACTTTGAAGGGGTTGACAATTAGTTTCAGAGACCCCCAGGTCCCAGAAAGCTTGCCTGTAATGTTTAAAGGCGCAATGGAATGCTAAGTGGTATTTTGATAATTTTAAGTAAAAATTGTTGAGTGGACAAGAATGGATGCTTATAGCGATCTTGCTCTAATAAACTATGCAAAACATAGAGAAAAAAAAACCCCTCCCTCCTCCTTTCAAAAGTTGTTTGTGGTTGAAAAGTTGGTTATGGTCTGAAAGAAAGTTAAGGTTTGAGTATGTTATCCTTAAAGGATTGTGAAATTGTGTGCTTTGGTGTATTGACTTGCCCTTGGAAGCGCACTTCTTCTCCTCACGTGTAGGATGGGTGTAGTAGTATACTTGGTATGACCGATGTCGATTTCTCTACGGAGATCAAATCCAATATAGATTATAGGCAATGCAACCACAAACTTCACTCGATTTGGAACACAACTAATGAATTAAGTTTATAAAAGGGAAACAAAAAATTGATTGAAATAAAGGTTTCATTTGGCTAACCTAAAACAATGGTAATAACAATTGAACTAGTTAAGAGAGAATGATTTGATTCAATTGATCTAATCACCCAATTTGCCCAAGGTATTCAAGGAAGTTTATAACCCAAATCAAATACAACAGTCAAGAGTATTTGATTCGGAAGATTAAGCATTGGAAAACATGGATTTTATAGCAAATGAAGTTAAAATCATAATCAATTTAAGAGGTTTAGACTAATACCATCGATTTGAGCAATAACAATACCAATTAGAGAATTGTGTATTGAAATTGCCAAACGTAATCAATAATCTAAGTGTTCTTAGAGATATAGGCTTCAATTGCTAAGAATTAGAAGATTATGAAGATAAAATATTGAAATCATGATTTACATCTATAGAAAACTTTGAAACTCTTGGATGATCTTCACAATTGAACCCAATGTTGAGATTAGCTAATCATTTCTAATTAAGAATTGTATTAAATTCTAAGTGTTTCTCTCTTTATAATGTTCTTAAACTCGCTTTCAAACTCTAAGTTTGAAACTCTAAAAACTAGACAAAAAGATAGATCCCAAAATTAAGTACAAAAATTGCTTATAAAGTGTTGAAAAAAAGCAGAGCTACCATAGGCCGTTCGAACAGCCTTGAATGGCTTCAAACGAGTCTTCAAACAAGCTTCGAATGGAAAAATCACGTCTCTGTAATTTTGAACGGTTGTACAAAATGCTTCAAACAGACTCATCTTTGTGAAACCATTCCAACGCTCTTGGGGGCTGTTCGAATGCCCTCAAGGGCCGTTCAAACGGTTTTCCAGCCTCTTTGTCCAAATCTTTCACAATTTGTCCCTCCTTAGCCCAAAACTTGCACAAAAGTATAAAACTAAGTTGGTACCACAAATATGGTTAAAACACTACAAAACTACTAAACTAAGATAAAAAAAAATAACTAATTAGAGGATTGTAATCTTCATTTTTGGAGTACAATTACATCCCCAACTGGTTTTTTGTTAGTCCCTTAGCAAAATACAAACTAAATAAAGAGATAATCTTCACTTTCATAGGAGTTACGAATGCATTTAGCTTATGCATCATGCCTTTAAACCCCTAGGTTACCCTTAATAAACCAATGGTGTCTCGTGAAGGTTTTCAGTGATGATATACATAAATATCAATCCATGGCTTGCAATCAAAGATTCATGAGAGCATGAAGATTATGCATAATTCTTACTCAAGATAATCTCAAAAATTACCCTACTTCAGAATATAAGCGAAGGAACATCATAAAAGCACAAAAGAGAGGTTCAAGTGATTTTATGATAGAATTATCCAATATAGCTCAAATGTGGCACCTTCGTATAGTCACATCCTTGGAGGCTCAATCTAAATCCTTACTGGTCATATACTCACAAACAAAGAACCACACGGTTCTCATGCTAGACTGCTCATAATAAGAGTAAATGTGTAAATACACAAAAGAGCATACCAATTACAAAAACGAAAGAAATTATAGTGTATCAAGTTGGCATAGCTTTGGTTAACGCTCCGTATGTGCAATGTAATCCGCAAGCTTATGGTTGGCATTTGTAGTTTAAATCCGGTAAGTCCGGATATCAATTCTCTCAAAGATCAAGCCTAATATAGGCTATGGGCACTCATCAGACACTAAACTACTTTGAATTTAATAGATACTAGGTGAATTGTATCTAAAATGGATCAAAAATATTTGATGAAGAGGTTTTGTGGTTAATTACACTAAATCAAAGCAATTAAACTAAGACGTAAAGATATGGGAAAAGGCTTGGACACAATTGCTTCAACCAACCCAGTTTCTACAAAGCTTCAATGGAAGAATTAATAACTCAAATCAAGGATCACTCTATGGATCCTTGATTCGGAAGATTTAGACCATATAAACATGAATTCATCATCAATTAAATGTAAAATAATTTCCAAGGTAAGAATCATAGATTCGTACCATTGATTTGTGCAATCCTTATACCAATTCTAAGATTGTGCATAAGAATTACCAAATATAGTCATGAATCTAAGTTTTTTAATAGATCTACACTTTAATTGAGATAAATTAGAGAAATTATAAGATAATTCAATGAAAACTCATACACCTCCATTAAACCCTTGAAGATCCTTGGTTGATCTTCACAATTGCATCCAAGGTTGAGTTTAGCTACTAGAATTTATGAGAATTTGCATTGAAAGGGTAAGAAATTGTATTGAAATCATAAATCTAGTGCTTGATTACAAAGAAATTGAAGAACTCTATTGAAAACTACACTTTCTCTCTCTACAATGCATTCAAATATAGTTAAACCTAATACAAAAACCCTATGTAAATGAAAAACTACTCTCAAATTTAGCAAAGCTGCCTATATAGTTGTGAAGAAAAACAGAGCACCGTTAGGCATTCAAATGCCCTAAGCGTCGTTCAAATGGCCGTTCGCACTCCAGCAAATGGCTAGCAAATGGGTTTTCATGCTATTTGAATCTCTCCTTGGCTATCAAACCTAATTCAAACTTTGCATTAAGCTCTCTGATTTCTAACGTCCGTTCGAACGGTGTGGCTGGGCATTTGAACGCCCGTTCACACAATCGATTCTCTATTTAAACGCTTCATTGCAATTTTGCTTAATTTGATCATTTTAAGCTCCATTTCTTGCGTAAGGTTCATTAAGGCAGTTTAGGGATAATTTATAACTAATTAAAGTAGAGTAAAACCTATACTAAAGCTAATAATCCACTAAATAGGGGCTTATGGTTACACTTTTGAAGTGTAATCACACCCCCAACTTAGATTTTTACTAGTCCCTAGCAAAATCTATAAACTAAAACATATTATATAAGCAAAGAGAATCTCTACTTTCATAGGAGTCGTGGATGCATTTAGCCTATATATCAAGCCTTTAAACCCCTAGGTTACCCCTAGTGGACAAATAGTGTCTCGTAAGGGTTTTCAGTGATGATTCCCACAAACATCCCTTTGTGAATTGCTAATAGAGATGATAATAAGGAGAACATACATAATCCAACTCAAGAAAACATTAGATATCACTCCTAACATATGCAAGAGTATGTAACAATACATACAAAAGAGAGGTTTCAAGTATGTGGGTGAAGAATCTTGCTATATAACTCAAGTGAAACACACTTATGCATTCTCAAACCCTTAAGCTTTGATTCAACATCTCGCCGATCATACACTCATAAATAAATACCCACATGGCTCTCACAATGGTATGCTCATTATAAGAGTAAATGTAATGGGAAGAAAATGATATACCAATTACAAAAACTGGAAAGATATAAGTGTATCAACCTAACATAGCTTCATGAATGAAAATCATAGTTGACATTGATTTAAAGAAGTTGACAAAAGATGACTTATACTTTATGAAAATCTCCAATCAAGCACAACTTAGATCAACTAGGCTTTTCTAAGGTAGAGAGGTGGGTTAGAAGATATAAAAGGTAAGGGTAAAGAATGATAGGAATAAGTCAAATCATGTGGGATCAAGGCATGAAATGATGAATGGCTAAATAACTCCAACTCGTTCCTTTTTTATTTCATAACACTCTTTCCAACATGTTGCTTTTCTCTTCACTTCTTTTTCAACTTTGCAACACCTCTTTCTCTCTCTCTCTCTCTCTTTTCTTTTTTTCCTTCATCTTTTGATTTCCCCTTTATATTTAATATTTTCAACTTCACAATATGTTTTTTTTCTATTGAACTCCCCAATCAATATCTTTCTTTGCTTTTCTCTCTTTTCTCATTGCCTTAGCATGTTTTATTCTCTTGTTACAAAGGCATTGCGTGCAAATAGAATATACTAAATTCTCTCAATAATGGAATATTTGCAACTCACACCAATTTGCATAGCAATCAAGGGAAAGCAAGGTATCAAAAAGGAATTAAAGGGATCATTAAACTTTCAAATGAATCTCATAGTTTACAAGGAGAACAAAGGCCTAAAATCATGTCCAAGTTACACAGCCATAGAGCTCAATAAAGGACAAGTGTCAATATCTTAATCAAAATTCAACTTATGAACCAAATGCAAGTATAATGAAGCTATTGAAGAAATGAGGGTGAAGAATTAATCCTTGGGTAAATGTAATTGCTCTGAAAGACGATAAATACTATAAGGCTTACAAGGTAAAATCTCCACTAATGTAAGGATAAGAATGTAAAAGATAGCAATAAATGATATTATAAAGCATCATTGTGCACAATGATGTATACCGTCTACTAGAGGTGGACATTGGGCATGTCAGGTCTACACAAATTTTTTTTCATTGGGCCTAAAACCAAATCTCAAGCCCCCTAATTAAAAAAATTGCATTCCTAAGCCCGTCCAAGCCCGCTCATTTAACAAAAAATTTGTTTCATATATTTTTTTTTCTCTATAAATAATATTGAATAACATAAAATTTAACTATATATACATTTATATAATATTAAAATATAAAAAATTATACTATTTTATATATATTTCGGGTCAAGTCGGGCTTCAAAGATAATTCCCAAGTCCGCCCATTAAACTAATCGGGCCTAAACAAAATTTCAAGCCTTATAATTTATGGACGGATTTGGGCGGGCCTATCGAGCTTGCGGACCCATGGCCACCCCTACCCTCTACTAATATATGAATGATACAACCCCACAATGTGTTACGTGTAAAGAGTGAATTAACATTAACTTGAGTAGAAATATATGCATAAACTTCTATCTTTTAATATCGAAGCGCACTTTCACAAATGTTGCTATGGTACTTCGGAAATAGAAAATCAACACATCCACCATAAATAAAGAGGGGACATCATAAAAAATACATAGGAAAATGTACTAAAATAATGAAATGAATGATACTGAGACCATACAATTCTCAAATCTATACCAAATGACACAAGTGATCAAAAGATATCTATGCCATATCACACTTGTAACTATATAATCCATACGTGAGAGATAAGAAAGATACCGTGAAAGGCATACAATAAGGCTTAAAATAAACATCCGCTACGTAATAATCAGAGTTTTAGATACAACATATGATGAAATGACATGAACATACAACATGTATCTAAACCCTAAGCCCTAACAGTCATCATTGTCATCTGGAGGTAGGGGGCTGATGAGTGAGATGTCGAACAATCTCTTGAAGAAACCTAGAGTGCTCCTGCTGAGTCTACTGAATCCCGGTCAACTGAGTAGTGAGAGCTCCAATAGCAGCATCCTGAGCATCCATCCTGGCCGTTAAAGTTGTCTGCCACTCAATACAAGTAGTTTACTAAGCTGCTAAAGCTTGTTGAGTAGCTGTAGTATGCTCCTGAATCTAAGCTAAAGCCTTAGAATGCAGCAGCATTAGCAGATTCTACTGTTGTAGGAGCTCCTGAAAAGAAGGCCCCTACTGCTCTGGAGGTGGCTGCGGATCAGCTTGTTACTCGCCCTGAGGCTATTAATGAGCCTACTGAGGTGGAACCTGAGCTGGTGGGGGTAGTTGTGCCCTCTGAACTCTCTTCTGAATGCCCTCAAGCTGCCTTTCTAGTCTGTGCTTGGATGATAGGTCAATGGGCCGCTTAGGAAATGTGGTGATCACGTTTTCTTGAGAGCTAACTCCTGCTAACCGGATAACCAATATGACGAAACATCCAAATGGGATGCTCGCCTATGTTGTGGAAAGGGTAGTGCCGGTAAATATAGCTAAAAATATCAACCAGGGTAGGTTAATCAACCTCCCTGTCCTTATGGCCCACAAAAGCTGAGCTCGGTGCCAACTACACTCAGAGACATGACTGATAGGAAAAAGGAAACAACACGAGAATACAAACAGAGGCCTATATCGAATAACAAGTGCTTTTTTAAGCACTTGCAATGTCTCCCATCTCTCGCCCTAAACATAAACCTCAGCCACAACAGTCTCTTGATCAAGAGCCCCCTTTCCTAAATAATGAAGTTGGGGCTCCTCTACCTTTAATAACTTGAAGAACGTAGCAAATGTGGTTGGTATGATCACCACCTGATGGCCCTTAACCCATGATCGGATGGTCTCATGCCTGGAGTGTCCGAGGAGTAAGAGATGTTGGTTGTGAATTCAGCGACCAGTATGAAACCACACTAACCTTTGAACCTAGCCAACCCGAGCAACTGCCTCTGGGTGAACACATTTAAACACCGATAGGGGTCGTCTCTGTACTGCGAAAGAGTCCATCACCTCTTTAACACAACCCTTATTTAACTCCATAACTCCTCAAAAGTGGTCTAAGCCTCGAGCCCAATGAACCGTGTCTCATCATAAGGCGGGGGCTCGAGTTGGCCCTGGCTCCTGCCACTGCCAGCCTGACCTCTACCTAGCTAAGCTCTAGCTAGTACAACGACCCCTCTACTCGGGGCTTGACCTCTACCCGCCATTGAATATGACTCTATAAACTACTAAGGCAACCTAACCCTTTAACAACTAAAAACAATAAATGAATAAAGACAAGGCTCAAGGAATACCTAGGGACATACAGGAATGTGAAGCTTAGAAGGTCGGGACTCTGGCTGGTTGTCAGTAGGGCTTCGCTACTCCTCAAAGCTCTCTTTCTCTTTAAAAATTGCTCAAAACAGAGCATTCAAATGCTTAGAATAAGAGTTCAGATGCCGTTATATAGAAACTTGACAAGCGTTCGAAAGCTCATTAAACCTATTCGAACGCTGTTAGCGACCATTAGTAGGGTTGTGTAGCGTTTGAACGAAACAGCTGTCTCGTTCAAACGCTAGCAAGCTTTCAAACGCTAGGTAATAAATGCACATTGGACACCCAACCGTTGTAGATGTGGGCATTCGAATGAATGACAGATCCATTCGAACGCCTATTCGCACATTATGCTTGTTTATGCGAATTGCATGTGCGAACGGAGGATTACCCTGTTTGAACAATAATGTTATTTTTAAAAAAATTTCAAGAAAAAACTGTACAAGCATGCTAGAACAAAGAAAAGCCTAAGAAACAAGGAAATAAAACTCATCCTAGATAGTGTCCCCCCAACTTAAACAATACAATGTCCCTATTACATGCAAAGCAAGAAGAAAAGGTAGGGAAAATACAAAGTATAGAGGGAGAAACAAGGGAGACCACCCCCTCCCCCCCAATTAGGAGGCTAAGAAAACAAGAAAATAAAGAACTACTCCTAAAATTAGAAGAACCATTGCTCATTAATCAATCCAAGACTAGTGGATCAATAGGATCCATACAATTTATCTCACCTTGTAAGGCCTCAAAATATAGTTTCAACCGTTGACTATTCACCTTGAAGGAGATCCCATTGGTGGAGGTTTGAACCTCCACCGCCCCATAAGGGAACACGTCCTTAACAATATAAGGACCTGACCATTTGCTTTGAAGCTTGATGCAAAGAGATGAAATCTTGAGTCATAGAGCAAGACTTTTTGGTCGGCCTTAAAAGATTTTCAAAGTACATGTTTGTCATGGAAGTCTTTCATTTAGGCTTTAGAGAGCTTAGTGTTCTCATAATCATCATTTCGAAACTCTTTAAGCTCATTGAGTTGGAGCTTCTTATGGATTCCTGCCTCATCAATGTTGGTATTACATTGGTGTATCACCTAATAAGCTTTGTGCTCTATTTTAATCGGTAGGTGACATGCCTTTCCGTAGACTAGCCTATATAGGGATGCACCAAGAACCGTCTTGTATGCTATGCGGTATGCCCATAGAGCATCGATCAACTTAAGAGACCAATCCTTTCAATTATGATTAATCATATTCTTTAAAATGCGCTTTATCTCACAGTTGGCTAACTCAACTTGGCCTTAGGTTTGAGGGTGATAGAGAAGTTCGACCTTGTGCACTATTCCATACTTGTGCATCAACGTGCCAAAATGACTTCTTGCAAAAATGGGAACCCCTGTCATTAATGACGGCTTGTGGCATGCCAAACCTAGAGAAAATGTTCCCTTTCAAAAATTTGAGGACCACTTGTTGGTCATTTGTCCTTGAGGCTATGGCTTCTACTTATTTTGACACATAGTCAATGGCTACGAGAATGAATAGGAAACCAAAAGAACTAAGGAAAGGTCCCATGAAATATATCTCCCAACAATCAAATATCTTAAGAATGGTGATGGGGTTAAGAGGCATCATATGCCTTTTAGAAAGGTTCCCTGAACTTTGACACCTATAACATGCCAGGCAAAAGGTATGGACATCCCAATATATTAAAGGCCAATACAACCCACATTGGAGGATCTTGGTTGTGGTTTTCTTGGATGAAAAGTGTCTACCAAAAGCTTGGGCGTGACAAAACTCCATGACACTCTTAAACTTTTTATCGGGGATACACCTCCGAATGACTTGGTCAATACAATACTTAAAGAGGTAAGGATCATCTCATGTAAAACATCACACGTTCCTAAAGAACTTACGTTTATCAAGAGAAGGCCAATGTGATGGAATCTCACTCGTAGCTAGGTAGTTTGCTACGTTCACATACCAAGGGATTGAAAAGTGCTCAATTGCATGCACTTGGAAAATATGCTCATCCGGGAAATGTTGATTGATAGGAAGTGGGTCGATGGCTCCCCCGCCAAGGGGAAGCCTAGACAAGTGGCCTACTACAACGTTCTCCACTCCCTTTTTATCCCTAATTTTAATGTGAAATTCTTGTAACAAAAGAATTCACCAGATGAGGCGTGGTTTTGCATCCGCCTTGGTTAAAAGGTACTTAAGAGTGGCATGGTAAGTGTAAATGATAACTAGAGAGCTGATTGAGTAGGTCCGAAATTTATCCAAGGCAAATACCACGACTACAAGCTCTTTGTCCGTGGTGGTATAGTTGACTTGGGCTTCATTGAGGATCTTACTAGCATAGTATATGACATATGACTTTTTATCTACCCTTTGGCCTAAAACCACCCTCACAGCATAATCACTTATATCACACATAAGCTCGAAATGTAGGGACCAATCAGGTGAACATATGATTGGGGCGGCAATCAAAAGCCCTTTAAGCTTCTCAAAAGCTTTTTGGCATGAGGATGTCCATTCAAATAAAACATCTTGAAGCAAAAAATGACACATGGGTCGGGAGATAGCACTAAAACCCTCTATAAAATGCTAGAAGAAACTGGCATGCCCAAGGAAAGACTAGATATCCTTGACATTCCTAAGGGTAAGCAACTTTTGGATTAACTCTATCTTAGCTTTATCGATCTCAATTCCCTTAGAAGATACGATATTGCCTAGCACTATACCTTGAGTGACCATAAAATGGCACTTTTCCCAATTAAACACAAGATGGGTTTCGTCACATCTTTCTAATACCTTTTTAGGGTGCTCTAAACAACTCTTAAAGGTATCCCTGTATACCGAGAAGTCATCTGTGAAAACATCTGTGAAAACATTTATACTTTTCTCCACCATATCGCTAAAAATACTCATTATACATCTTTGAAAAGTGGCCGGTGCATTGTACAAGCCAAATGGCGTTCTCTTATATGCATAAGTACTGAAAGGACATGTGAATGTTGTTTTCGCTTGATCTTCTAAGGCTATCTCGATTTGGTTGTAACCGGAGTACCCATCTAGAAAGCAATAGTAAGCTCTACCTGCTACCTGTTCAAGGACTTGATCCAAAAATGGAAGACGAAAGTGATCCTTTCTTGTTACCGCATTTAGCCTACGATAGTCAATGCACATTCTCCACCTGGTTTGGATCCTAGTGGAAACTAACTCATTTTTCTCGTTCTTGACTACCGTGACCCCCGATTTCTTAGGTACCACTTGGGTTGGACTAACCTATTTTGAATCAAAGATGGGGTAAATGATACCCGTATCTAGGAGCTTCAATACCTCTTCTTTGACTGCTTCCTTTATGTTGGGATTTAAGCATCTTTGTATTTGACTCACCGACTTAGACTACTCTTCAAGAAAGATACGATGAGTGCAAACTAAGGAGCTAATGTCATGAAGGTGCGCTATAATCAACCCTAGAGATTTTCTATGACACTTGAACATAGCAATCAATCCTTCCTCTCAGCTTGAAGATAAACTAGAGGAAATCACAACGGGGTACAATTCTTCCTCTCCTAAAAACACATACTTCAAAGTTGAAGGCACCGGTTTTCTTCCCAGGGACGAAGGCTTTTCTTCCGAAAGTATAGGCTTAATGGCACTATGGTATAAAGGTTCAAATGAAGGGATCTACTGACCCACTTGCATGCAATGGGCACACTCTACCCCTTGGCTAGCTTTTCCCCCCAATACTATGGTATTAGTCTCAAGTGAGTCATGAGGCTCACTTCTCAACCAAAGCTTTCTCTAAGGAATCATCAAAGAATGTACTATCAAAGTAATCTTGGACAATGGTCTCAATAAAGTCTACTTTCCTAACATCCTCATACTCACCTTATTGCTTAGCAACTGAGAAAATGTTTATCTCAAAGGTGGTATTGCCAAAGGATAACTTCACTGACTCATTCTTACATTGAATGATGGCATTTGAAGTGGCTAAGAAGGTTCATCTTAGAATAACCAGAATTTGGTTATGCGCCATGCTACTATCAATGGGTTGCGTATCTAGGACAATGAAGTCAACAGGGAAGTAAAAATTATCGACTTGGATGAGAATATCTTCCCCCCTAAGTCTAAAAGAGCACGATCTATCCCTTCCCCCCCCCCCTTCCCGCGGTGCATGAAATTGTGGGGCATCCGGGGTCTTTGAACTTTGGTATGGTCTTGCATTGCAAGATCGCACTTTAGTTCTCGTTTATCATGATCGACTTTCTCATGTGTAACCTTCTCTTGAAAGTACACAAGTCCTTTAAGAACTTAGCATAAGAAGGTATTTTCTTGATAGTATCTAGAATAGGAATGTTGATCTTTATTTACTTGAAAACTTTATAAATTTCAGCACTTAGAAGTTCATTCTTGGGTCAACCTTTGGGGAAATGGGGCATGTTTCAAGATGTCCCTTCCCTTACTCTTGGTTTCACTCGAAGTCTCAAGGGGCTTCTCTAAGTTCTCTTCCTCCTTTTCTCTCTTTTCTAACTCTCCAGACTCTTTTACTTTCTCTTCTTGCTCAACACACTCTTTAGAAGACTCTTCCTTGGGTAGGATGGTTTTGTCAATACACTCCTTAGAAGACTCTTCCTTAAGTGGGATGGTTTTGTCAATGATTTTGTCACTTCTAAGAGTAGTGACAGCTTGTACTTGCTCATGGCTACATTGAGATCAGTTTTACTCTCGTGTACTTGCTTGACCGTCGGGTTTGGTTGTGGATGAGCCAGGAATCTTCTCGAGACATGTTGTGTCAAAGCTTGTGTCAAGTTAGACATTTGCTTTGCGATGTCCTCTAATAACCTAGTGTGTTGATCAAGCACCTTCTCTTGCTTGTCCACCCAAGTGTTCACCCCTCTCATATCGTTCGAAAGTTGAAAGACATTATTCTCAATTGGTTTCCTATAAGGAGGTTGATACACTATGGGTGGTGCTTGAAAAGTAGTTACTAGTGAAGGTTGGAATGGTTGTAGTGGTGGTTGAGGTTGAAATTGTTGTGGTTATGGTTAGAAAGGTAGAGGTGGAGCTTGATAAGCTTGAGGGTTTTGAGGCCCTCCTTGAAATGGTTAAGGGTTTGAAATACCCTCATTCCTCCATCTAAAGTTAGGATGATTTCTCCATCCCGGGTTGTAAGTGTTAGAATAGGGGTTGATCTATCCTCTTTGGAATTGGCCAATCACATTGACTTGGCTATGTAATGCTTCCTTTACCCCCGGGATGACTAGACATGAAGTAGTATCATGATCCGTTGTCTCACAAACCAAACAACTTATTTCCTTAATTACCTCACTCTGTATCTCATTCACCTTTTTAATTTCTATAGCCTCTACCTTACAAGAAGGGTTAGCAATTCTAGCATTAATGTCATCAACATCGTTACGTTAAAACCGCCCCGTGCCTTGTGGGTTTGGCCTATCTTCGGGATTTTGGGTCCCTGTGGTAGCCCAATCTCTCGCTAAATTTGCTAATTAATAAAGATAGGCCTAGGCCTCTTAGGATCCTTATAAAAAAGGGTCCTGGCACACATTGATTCAACAAATTGTTTCAATTGTGGGGTGGGTTAGTGATGAGTAAAAGGTTTTGATGACATGCCAATCAATGAACCCATGATGTGGGCATGAATATAGCAACTCTTTGAACCTCTCCCAACATTGGAAAAAGGATTCGGCCATCATTGGAGAGAATTGTGAGATTTGAAATCTAATCCCTTGATCCTATCTTCGAGGAAGAAATGCTTTAAAAATTCCCCTTGTAGTGAAGCACAAGAGTGTATGGACATAGGCCTCAATGAGTTAAACCATGTTTTGGCCTTGTCCTTGAGAGAAAACAAGAAAAGTTTTAAGAGAAAAACCTCCCTTGGACAAGTGTTGTCCATGAACATAGAGCATGTATCCTGAAATTCCTTGATGAAAGAGTATGGTCATTCGGATTCTAATTCATGAAATTGGTGTATCAATTGCATCAAGCCCGACTTGAGCTTTAATGTGTTATGATGGGTGGGGAAGACTATGCATAAAGTAGGTGTTTGCCTTGTCGGATTCAAATAATCCAGTAGGGTTCTAGCATGGGGAGCACCCATGTCACCGTGGTTGTTCCCTCTCTCAAAGTTGACTCCTACATTTGGATTGGGGTTGAGGTTAGGATTCAAATTGGGATTTAGATTGGTTGGAACACCATCATTAATGTTCGCCATTAGGATTGGTCCTAAATAAACAATTAGGGGCCGGGTTAGGATCTCTAATAGGAGAAGAGGAGCGAACGTGGTTAATTCTCACTAAATAATTGTAGATGTCTCGAATGTATAATGATATGCAAATGTAATGTATATATAAGAGACCATCCGAGTCTCAAGCAACACAACATACACAATCCTTTCCATCGATTAATTTTCCTTCTGAACCTTCCAATCTCCACATATACAAACCACCGATTCAATATTCAATATTAATACACCTAACCAACACTTCTAATCTCCACATGCAAAGACAATACCACCAATAAGCAATTAACAAACAAGTCTATCCACCAATTGATCAATTAAGCAATTCAAAAACTCTACACTATCCAATCAAAGCAATCCTAAAATAAAGAGAAAAATCAAGAAATAAAATCTAACATGCTATTCACATAAAAGGCGAAACGAACTTACCCATGGCCTTAGCTGAAGATTTCTCTGTCATGGTGAATAAATGGAGATCCAATCCACCAATCATTCTTTAACTCAAAGTTCGTTAATGCTCGCTTTGTGCCTTTGATCCTCGGCAATGGTGCCAAAACTTGAATCGCTCTAAAGATGGTTGTATTTTAAGCTTCTGCAAGAGAACGGGCGTCGCAATTGAAGTATAAAACGGGTGAGTACCGGAGTCAATTTCTCGAGGACCAAGCCAACTATAGGTTACCAACACTTAGAGAACACTAAACTAACTTGAATTGAATTGCAACTAAATAAATTGAATCTAAGTAAAAGAGACCAAAACTTAGATTTTATTTCCCAACAACAGCACCAAAACTTGGTTAATGCTCCGTATGTGCAATGTAATTTGCAAGCTTACGGTTGACGATTTTAGTTTAAATCTAGTGAGTTCAGATATCGATTCTTTCGAAGATTAAGCCCAATATAGGCTATAGGCACTCATCAAACACTAAACTACTTTGAATGTAATAAAAACTAGGTGAATTGTATCTAAAAGGGACCAAAAATCATTTGATAAAGAGGTTTGTGGTCAATTACACTAAATCAAAGTAATTAAACTGAGATGTAAAGATATGGGAAAAGGCTTAGACACAATTGCTTCCACCAACCAAGTTTCTACAAAGTTTTAATGGA
Source organism: Euryodendron excelsum (assembly GCA_033060915.1). NCBI lineage: Eukaryota > Viridiplantae > Streptophyta > Magnoliopsida > Ericales > Pentaphylacaceae > Euryodendron > Euryodendron excelsum. Next base: position 35,754,760 of record CM065395.1, read on the forward strand.
GGAATTAATAACTCAAATCAAGGATCACTTCATAGATCCTTAATTCGGAAAATTTAGACCATATAAACATGAATTCATCATCAATTAAATGTAAAATACTTTTAAGGTGAGAATCATAGATTCATACCATTGATTTGTGTAATCTCTATACCATCAAGTGAAAATTTGCCATCATTCCACACATCCACTGTTGAAACTTGTAAAGAGTTCAAACAAGCATAATAATAGGCAATTGCGATGTCTTTGTTGAACTCAAGTATATAACATTAAAGCATATAAGGGTCAAAAGGATCATAAAAAGTAAAGAAGGTAAACTGATTATGCATAAAGGTGTCAAATAAGCTCATGTCATGAACCCCTTTATCCTCCCCATGCTCTAGCTATGCGCCAATGTGAAGGATATTTGGTTTTGGGGCATAAAGCTCGAAAGGTTCCGATATACTAGGACTAGGTGCTAGAGGCTTAAAGGTAGGGATCTCATGACCCATAGACATGATTGAAATTACCTTTAGACCATCAATATCCTTTTTCACTAGTGCATCCCCAACATCTAAAAGACCAAAATCTTCACTAAGGGTAAGAGTTCTCTTTAGAGGGTTTGTTATATGATCCTTCTCACTTTTGACCTTCTTTGATTCCGCTTTTCTCTCATTAGTTCCATCATTACTTTTTTCCTCACTCTTTTCTTCCACTCTCTAAAAATGCAGAAAATAAAAGCTAGCTCTCCAAAATTGGCTCAAAATTGCCTTAAATAGCTGGAAAAGGAAAATAGAGATACACGAAGCGTTTGAATGCCCAAAGGGTCATTTGAACGGTCGTTTGCATGCCTATCGAATGGCTAGCGAACAGTTGAATTATGCCCCTAAATCTTCCCCCAACTATGGAACCTGAATCAAGCGGCAAAACAAGCTCTTTGAATCTCCTTGATTGTTCAAACGGCTGTTCACACGAGGGGACCATTCGAACGGCCGTTCGAATAGGGTCTTTCGGCGTTCGAATGTCCATTTATAATTTTGTCTCTTTTCGATCCTTTTAAGCTCCAATACCTATACAAGATTCATTAAAGCAGTTTAGGGATAAAATATACTAATAAAGCAATATAAATCCTATATTAGAGCTAACAAGCAACTAAATTGGGCACTATGATTACACTTTTGAAGTGTAATCAAGCTTCATGTAAGGTAATCCATAGTCAAACATCAATCAAAATATTTGACAAGTAATGACTTATACTCAAATGAGATCTCTTGAGATGTGCATTTTGAATTAACTAGGACTTTCTAAGGTTATCATTTGGCCAAAAAGTATAAGGTAGGGAGGAAGAAAGAGACATAACGGTTCAAAGCATGTATGATCAAGGCATGTAATGATTAATATACTTACACTTTCAATCTATCCCTTTTTTATTTGGTAACACGTTTCTTTCCTTTTCAAATACCCAACCTCTTGAACATTTCTCTTCTTTTTTTTTTTTTTTCTTGTTTCTTGCTCTTGTTGTATTTCTTGCATTTCCCATTCTTTTACTTTCCTTGCAACTTGCAACACATGATGATGAATTTTTTCTTTTTAGCTTCCCAAGAACTTCTTACAAGTGACGATACTTGTGTTTCTCAATCAAAGGGAATATCTCAACAAAAAAAAAAATGGAATATCTCAACAAAAAAAGGGGAAATATCTCAACAAATGATATAATCTCAATAAAAATCACACAATCATAAGGTCAAGGAAATTGGTTCCAATGAATGAAATCAAGAAGAAAATCTGTGGCTTAAAAAGAAAAATGATGGCCTAAAATCATTTTTAAATTGCACAAGAGTAGATCCCGAAAGAGTATAAGTATCAACATCATCAATCAATATCTAACATATAGTCATGAAGTTTATTTTTATGTTATTGAAAAGCTTATTATGTTACTGAATGCTTATAGACAAGAAGTTTTATTTTTATGAAAATAATGACTATTAACTAGTAATTTTCAGATTAATAACTTCATACAGATCGATTTATAGTCATGCAGTCATCCTACCAGATGTGAAACCGTGTTATTAATCACACCAGAAGTAAAACCTGTTATTAATCACATCTGATGATTAGTCAGGAAATAATGATCATTTATTGATTATTTCCTTTTGAAACCTCTATCGATTATATCAAAACAAGGTCATTTGCCTGCTAAAACTTTATTTTTTGCGAAGCCTCCCCTGACAGGTTAACTAGAGGAATGCCAAGTGATTTTTCAAGGAAGCGGTTGAAAGATCCACCTTGAGCGAACATTCTCTTTCAAACTTTCCTGGGTTGTAAGATTGAATAGCACCTCAAGCTTACTCTACGACGCTTTAGCCTAAGGGCAGAATGGGCAAGTTTAGGTGGGTTCGGGTGAGCTTAAATATGTTTGATCCAAACCCGCATAATTATTAAGCGAGTTGAATATGAACAGATCACTAACGAATCAATTTAAATATATGAATCCAGATTTGACCTGTCTACATTTATCTGATTTAATAGTTTTTACATTATTTTTATTTTTTGAGTAGTTTAGGCTCATTTCGTATCAACTTCTAATAGATATTATTCATATGAAAATTGTCATGCAAATTTTTTTATTTTTTATTTTTTTTGATAGAATCTTACGAGTCTAGATTCAATCTTATAAACTTTTCTAAGGATTCAATATAGGATCCCAATTTTAACAACCTTGATTTGACTACTATGATTTCGCTTGTGTGTGGATCAACAGGTGATGCATGGCTATCTTCTTTGCCATACTAATTATTTATGTTTTTATTGCGAACTAGCAAGCCAGAATATTAGCTTTACAAAAGGACAGACACAACTGACTTGTAAGAGCGTTGAATATGGAATATAGAGCAGTAAACTACCCCAGACCAGCCTCTAAAATTCTATATTTTGGATTAATTCCATCTAGCTACCTAGAGTATTTCACTCTCTTATCTGTTTTGCTTTTTTTCGAACAAGATTAAGAAGGATGGAATAGTTAACTTTGTACAAAAGAACTAACATTCAGGATCGGACCAGAACGGGTGTGGGTCTTTTTATGTTGCGCATATGGCCTGTGTAAAGACTTTGATGCAATTTCATAAGTGGTGGTGGTGGACGGCGATGGGTGGAGCAGCGGTGGTTATGGTGGCAGTTAGTGATGATGGTTGGCGGTGGTAATCGGTGGTGGTAGTTGGCAGCGGTGTTAGGGGTGGGTGGTGGTGGCGGAGAGAGGAGAAGAAAGATTTGTTTCAAAATAAATATATATAAAAAAAAAGTAAAACACTGTTTTATGGGTGACGTTTTTTTCACAATTTTTTTAGCAAGCCCGCTAGGTACTTAATTAGTGTTCAATCTATTTAAACCCACGATGCAACCTAATTAAACTCATTTATATATTTGGGTGGGTTTAGATGGGTGAAATTGGGGGGTTCATAGTTATGGGCTGATTTGCTCGGCCCTAGCTCTCGCCTAAGGCCTTAATTTTTGAGGCTCGTTATTTTTTTATAACTTTATGTTTCATAGTAAAGGTTTTATATTATTTTTACATAAAAAAAATTTAAAAAAAAGGCCTCGATTTAGGTGAGAAAAAGTATCATAAGAAAAATAAGATTAAAATCAACTACACCAGTAAACTTCGAACAAAAAAATACCAGTTTAACCAATAAATAAATTGTACAAATAGATTTATTTGAACACTTCAAAGTTCTTAAAACCTTACACGCAATAATTAGGGCCTATATAAATTTACATTGGTTTCAAAAAAAAAAAAAAAAACCAGCCTAGATGAGAAAAAAAGGTCCTATAAAAGGAAATCTCAAATTCAACTATACTAGCTAAGTTATTAAAAGAAAACACTGGTTTAATTAGACCTTATATGTTATAATTTAGATCCTATTTAGTTTTACATCTTTTTGTAAAAAATGATCGTGGTCGAAAAGGCACATAAAAAATTAAAAATGCGGTGGGTATCTCATTTTCATCCCAAGGTTTGAAAAATGTTCGAAAATAATAATTTATAATTCGGCTCATGAAAATAATGTTTTCGGTTTTAAAACATATTTTATTGAAATCAAAGGTTAGGAAATGCCACTAGATAGTCGCAAAGCATAGAATTTGAGTTTATTTTACAAAAAAGGATTGGGGAATGATTTACCCACCAAAAGGTTTGAAAATTGATTTTTGGTTTTAAAAGGGTTGAAAATAACATTTTAATTGATTAAAGTTTTGGAAATTGCTTTTGGCATTGAAAAGGAGTTGAAAAACTATTTGGTCCGATTTAAATTTGCAAACGAGGTTTTTTTTTAATTTTATTGAAAACTGGGTTGAAAATAATATATATTTCGACTAAAGTTAGAAAATATATTTATTACAAAAAAATATGAAAAAAAATATGATTTCTCCTTATAAGGCTGAAGACAATGATTATGTGTGAATTACACGCCCAATTTCATCCTAACAACGGTTGTAATACAAACTCGTATTACAGCATCTTCACTAGCCTAAAAAAAATCAAACAACCATAACCTTATTACAAACTCAACAATCACATATAAACTGCAATACAAATTCAACATTAGAATGAGTCGAACTCAATACCTTAACAATTGAGATACTAAAATAGCTAATTGGATGCAACTAAACTACATAGGTGTCAGCCGAGCTTAGATTTGAAAACTAGTAGTTTGGTGCTATTGTGCTAATGAAGATTTTTGCCTTATTCACCATTCGAATTGAAACGTGCCCATCTTTGATCTCGTATCAATAATCCCTAAAATTGGTCTTCTTGCTCTAAGCAATATTGGTCTCTCCACCAGATTTCTGATTCTTTGAGGAGTAATTTTCAACTTTCGAGCATTTGACGATTATGCTTAAAACTTTGTAGAACTAGGACGGTAAAAGATTCGAGTAGTAGGTTGTTTAAATGTGATTTGAAAATTTTAACGAGTTTCAGAAAGTGTTCAAGTTTGACTTATGTGATGACTCGGTCAACTTGGTGAAAAAAGTGGGATTTTATTTGAAGTTATATTAAACTTTCGGAGTTATCTCGTAATTTCTCCAAAAAAATTTAAAAAATTTTTTATTTTTTCTCTCTCCCTCATTCCTTCTCTTTCACGCGTCTCCCTTTCTCCCTTTCTCTATCACGGTCGATGCATGGGGAAGAACCAAAGACGGCTCCCTGTTCTCTCTACACTTCTTCCATTCTTCATTTTTATTGTCCATTTTACTTCTTTTTAGAGTAAGATTTTGATATCACATCTTAAGATTTTGTGTTTCTTTTTTCTAGCGCTTCGCTGTGGTAGTTTCAAAGGGTGCTTTCAGAACCTTAGGTTTAGATCTACAATGAAGTAGGGGGGTTGCACGTAAATTTTGCTATAAGGTTAATAATTTTGAGTTATATATGTGGGTTGGGTAGAAATCACAGCTATAGAAATTTTAATTTGAGTTCTAGGTTTTATTTGAACTTGAAAGTCAATTGTAATTTAGTTTCTTGACTCTCTTAGTTGATTTTTGTTATATTTATCATAATGAGTTAGTCATCACTAATGTCTTGTGTATTATTGAATGGTTTAAATAAAAATCTAGAAATTTACCATGTTTACATGTTTAATAAAATTAGGGGTTTTTACCATAAATAATTGATTAATAAAATTGGCTTGATATTTATGTAATTGATGTGTATGCAAGTTATAATTGAGGTATTAGTTAATTTAAAGAAAATAATTAGGTATTTTTGCTTACTTAACATAGTGTGAAGTAGGCATAAAAATAATATTTGGATGTCTTGAATAATAATTAGAGATTATGTTATGAATTCGATAATTTGGATATTATTGATCTTGTGTTTTTTTTTTTTTTTTTTGTGTGGTGTTAATGTTGTTTTAGACTTGAGTTTAGTCTATCGATACTTGGGCATGATCGGGCATGAGCTTGAAGCTCAGAGCCCTAGGAGTTTGCATTAAAATAAAGGTTTGTTGCTTCATTTAATGTGATACACGTATCCTTTGGGTATGACCCATAAAGAGTAGAATTACTTGGAAACATGCGTCATTTGGATGATATCCCATAAAGAACAGAAGAGGTTGCGAATGGAATTGTATCCCCTCCTCAGTACGGCCAGTTGCAGCATGCATTTGCATTGGGTTAGACTTGGGTGAGTCTTGGTATTTTCTTTTATTTACTTATGCATTTTATCATTTTGGTTTTAGTTTTATAGAGTCAAATTGATTTCTGTTATTGTTGGTGACTGAATAGTTTGTGGTTTGACATTATATGTGTTTGATTTCTATTTAATTAATTCATGTGTGTGCTTGTATTATACCATTGGGCATTGGGTTGGGAGTGAGGATTAAGAAATTGTATTTATTTACTTTCATACATCTTTACCTGTACACTTGCACATATCATCTCATTTTTATTAACTCGATAACATAACCTCCTATTTGAGCCGTGAAAATGCTCATCCTACAACAGTTGCAGGTGAGCCTTCGAGCAAGTAGATTTGAGGAGTGAGATTAGGACACCGGAGGTCTGCTATATATTTTGAACCCATAGTGTTATCTTTGGGTTTTAGTTAATTTCTTTTAGTATTGTACTGTACCTCTAAACTTTCACTCTTTTTATTTTGGATGAGATTATTATTATTATTATTATTATTATACATTTAAAGATTTATTTTATGTTGGCAGAATCCTATGGTTTAGTACTTATTGTAATTTGGTTTGGATGATGGGTTTATTGATATTGGAGGATTGGATTGGAGATTGGGATGTGTTATTAGAGTTTGGAGATTTGAGGTTAAAACGTTTTCTTTAAGATTGGTTTTTAAACAAGTTTTATTAAAATGGAATTGTCCAAAATATGAATGGACCCACGTAGTTTCATTTCAGAAATTTTTAAAATAAAAACTATCTTTCAAATAAATTTCAAAACCTATTTTGACCAAAATTTGATGTGGATCCTAATTTTGACTTAGACTTTTCAACGTTTGAAACTTTACTCCCTAAAAATCGGCTTTTCAAAAATTAGGGTGTGACAGCTTGTTTTACATTCAAGTCGTTCTCAAACAAATTTTAATCGAGTCGATTGCGAGCTAGGTTCGGATAGTTTATATTTTTTTTAGTATATATATACTTGTTGGGCAGAATTCGAGCAGCGCACAGAAAATTAATAAATTTTAAAATATATTTAAATTGACTTGTTTACATAACAAATAATCACCAATAAATTTTTAACTAGTCGAACTCAAATAACTTGACTCGCTTTAAAATGCTACGTAGAACCTTCTAATTCGAAAATTTGTAGGGGCCAACATCCATTATTGTATTTCTTCACCAATATAGCATTGTGCAGACAAACGTGATCCATGCAAAAACACTTTGATATAAAAATCCACGTAAAGACACTTACTACCAACTTCACATAGAGCAGATAGATATGATGGATACAAAACCACTTATTAGCAGCCTGGGATCATTTAGATATGGTCCATATGGATGATCCAAACAAAGAAGAAGAAGAAGAAGAAGAAGAAAGATGATGACAATGACGATGATGCAGACCTACTAGATAGCTAGCTAGGTTGCGGATGGGGCCGGAGTCGGGATACTCGAGGCGAATTCAAGGAAATCTGGATCATTTTCCAGTATAGCCATTTGGTGCAGGTCCAAGGTTATCCAAGCCTCAATTTTATCATCGCAACCCCCGGATTCAATGAAAAAAATATAATCCTTAATCAATGAATCAACAACAGCTCTCCATGCAGTGATGCGTGCAGGATTTCCCCACCCAAAGTCCACGTCATAAAAACCCATTCTGCACCAGCTGTTAAACATGTAGAGACTCAGGATTTTAGTAGAAGAACATGTTTCATGTGGCTCTTCCGCATACTTGCAAATCGCCTTGTACCCTCCGACGCCTTGTGTACTTTTGGACACAAAATCACTTTTGACCTTCTCTATTGCCGCTCGCAGTAGGCCCACCAAGCCATGCAGTTCCATCTCCTCCGAGGCAGCTTCATCGCAGAAAGCAAGGGCCTTCCACAGGAGATTTCCGACAGTATATTCTGTCAGCGGGGGTGCCATTATTCGCCTCAAGTTTACTGGGCAACGCAGTATTGATGGCTGTCGGGCACCGGTTACAACTCTGGAAGCAGCCATAGCATGTTTCCAGACGAAGCAAGACAGCACTTCGATACGGGTTGGATCAGGCACAAGCGTGCTAGCTGCTTTGGCTTTGAGGGTTGATATTGCGGCAGAATCAAACATAAATCTCCTGGTGCTGGCTTTGCCTTCCCTGAGGAATAGTCCCTCAACACAATATGCAGATGATAATTTATCTGGCCGTGGTTCTCTTGGAGGGTAAAGCGATGCCGCTGAGTAATCAGGCCAGCATATAGCAGCCACACCACCGGCACAGTAAGACCCGCCTGCAATTGTAGGTTGCTGCATCAATGATCCTGTGTGAGAAATGAACGCCAATCGCTACCCCACCGCAATCAAACATGTTTAGTTGAATAGCAAGTTGAACATCGTCAGTCTGAGCAGTCAACGGTTCAAGCTGCCTTGGAAGGAGCCTGTCAATTCTGGGTTGTTCGCTCAGCACCTCAGCCATTTGACACTTCCTAACACGGGCTACAAAGAAGGGAACTCCATCGTCATTGCAATCAATGGAGTGGTGGCTTTTTACTTTGTCAGCCAGCGGATAGAACCGAGTCAGGGTCTCCGAGAGCGAATCCTTTAGTTGTGGCAGTCTCTGGTTGATGTAGGAATCTCCTATGCCGCCGCTATTCATATTCCTCTTGGTGGTAGGGTTTTGGTAGTAGATGACGAATTGTGCATGAGCTATTGGACGGATCTGGTTCAGGAGGGCAATTTTGTAGGTTCGTAGGTGAGGAGGTGTTGGGGAAGATGGTTTAATTGTTTCCCTTGAAATGACTTCGAGTTCCATGTTTTGTAAACAAACAAAAAAAATGCTTTGCCTGAGACTTTTTTGTTTCTTTCTTATCAATTCTGCTAAGAAACCGCTTCGGTGCTTATACCTTAAAAATAAAGCTGATTCACGTGCATTAAAATAATACTACAATTAAACCGCACGCAACACCCCATGTTTGTCATGATTCATGAATCGCGTGAACATTTAAGTAATCCCTACATGAATAGTAATTGGTTTTTTTACTTCATTCTGACGAAGTATACTTTTTTTCTTTTTCCTTTTTCTTTTTTTCTTTTTCCAATGGGCAATAGCATACTATAATTTGAACAATTATATTGGTAGTTATATTTATAAAAGCTATCCGTTTATAAAAGCTAGTAAAAGTTATTCAACTCTTCCTAGATTCTAGGCGTGATTCATTGGAATTACTCTATTTATAAAAGCTATTAAAATAAATAATATAAAAATAAATATATGGTCAAATAGTATGCTGTCACATACACAAAGTAATAGAAATTCTTACTACCTAGGTTGATGGAAATCTATATTCATTACAATTTACTCCCTTATAGATCGAACAAAAATCATACGACCTCCCTGTGGATCAAATGTGAATACATTTTTTCTTTTAATGGTTTGAACTTATTTGTAAAATAAATAAACTCGTGACAAATTAGGTGAAATGATAAGAGTGCCCATGTTAACCTTTTATTTTAACATAAAAAGGGCAAATTTATCTTGTTAATAATCCATTTTAGAGAAATAAAATAACAAAGATGCCCTTGCCACACAATCACTATTATTTTTAATGGTTTCTGTCTATTTTACAATAAGTTCAAATCACCTGAGGGTTATATGTTTACTTTTTACAGGAGGCCATATTGTTTTCACTCAAATTATAAGGGATAAAATGTAACTACCTAAACAAATAACAAAGACAATACAGCAACTAATTTGGTATAATGATATATAGCTATAGTTAAATAAATATTTTAAGAAATCTCGATATATAGAGGCATGCGAAGGCACACCTATCGAGTGTAGAGTAAACCAACTTAAACTGCTTTTGCAGTTTAAAAATAGGATACCAAAATATTGACACAGTCTTTTAAATTTAAGCACAACATTAAAAGGCAATACTCATTGACACATGTTGCATCTTTATGTTCTCTTAAACTCTTTTTGAAATCGCCATCTCTCTCACAAATCCAAATTATTGTAATTACCAATGAACTCTGCACAAGAGCAGAAGTTCACTTTTACAAAAACTTACTTCCAAAATAGATACTAAACTCATGAAATTTTAAGGGAAATTTCTTTAAAAAAAATGTTTCGAAAATATTTTAGAAACTCTAATATAATTGCTAGAAACTCTTAAAAAATATTGTAAAAACTACTTAGAAACACGCTTCTCCCTAATCTTTAGAAATTTTATTATTTCAAATCATATTTTTAATGGTAATATATAACTATTATTAGGGATCTTAATAATTCTTATAAATATCTTATTTAATTTCATATTACCCAGTATTTCCCCTTTTCATAATATTTATAGCTACATTTCACGTTTATATCTTCTGTATCATTTTCCACTTTTGTTTCTCATTTTGACAACTATGGTTTCTACAAACATGGTCTATGCAGTCTTTAACTATCTATATTATCTAATTATAGAGACAAACTTTTGGTGAAAATGTGCTATTACTGTTTGATGTGTCTCATTGATTTCATGGTATTGTACAAAATAATTTCATGGTCGTAATACTTTCAAAAAGCTACTGAAAAAAATGTGTGATGATTCAAATGGTTAAAGTTCTTCCGATTGAATTAAGTATTTTTTAAGATTATTCCATCTACGCAAATTATATATATCTAATTCTAGGTCTATTTTTTTTAAAATAAAACATAATAATTAGTATAAACTGAAATATCATAACATGACTAGAATAGAGCATCAACTTGCTGCAAAAGGATCGAAGGGGAAAAAAGTAGAAAAACAACGAGGAAAAACGAGGTCAAGGTGTGTTTCCAGTTATGCTATGTTTGGATATTGAATTTGAGGAGGAAAAAAGAAAAAAAAAGGAGAAAATATTGAAAAAGAAAGTAAAGTGAAAGCAACTACATTCCCTTGTTTTGTTTGGTAAGGTTAAGAAAATGCAAAAAAAATAAACACATATTTGTCATAAAAAAAACATCTAACTTTTTGTTTGATTATTCATAAAAAAATGAATATGTATAAGTAATTTAATTTCTCCTTATTTTTCTTTTCGGTGACAAATAAAGGATTCAATAGAGCATTAAAGAACATATTTTTGTTTTCGGCTGGTAGGTGGGTGTAATTAGGTTCTCACGTTTTGTTTGGTAGCTAGGAAAAGAATAGCAATGAGACAATTTCTTTATATAGCAGAAGATGGTGACTGGTTTAGCAAGATCTGCAACACAAAGTGTCAGGAAATGGTCCTGTCTTCTATGACTTCAATATCACTATAGGTTTTTTTTTCACTTATTTTCTAGTCACATTTCAAAAATCTAATTTTTATGTTCTCCCTCAGCGGTGATTAGCTGCTCACCCTATTAAAGAATTGTGATTCCATTCTTAATTGGGCCAAAATCAGGATTTTGTTTTAAGGGTGTAAAAACTTGAAACACAAACTTTTATCAAAGTTATTGATTATGTCCTATTAAAAATTAAAACATCAATTGTGCCAGAATTTGGTCGTTTTACCTGCTAAAACTTGATTTTTGTGAGACTAATGTTTTGTTTGGAATCCGAATCTTTAGTTGAAAAAGTAAAAGGAAAAAAAAAAGCGAGGAAAAAGTGAACAAAAATACTCTTTCATTTTGTTCTTTTTTCCTTTATATTTTTCTTTTCTCACCAAAAATTCAAGTTTCAAATCGGGCGTAAGTGTTTTTTGGCAATTTAATTCTAATGAGATCAAATAGGCACAACTAGAATGTAGCATGTTGCATGCTTCATGTCAAGGCATTCCTGTGGGCTGCCGAAGCTCGAACACTGATAAATAAACAAATTATTCAATGCTTTTGGAGCGCCACATCATACTTATTTTATCTCTCATAAATGTAATGAATCCCTTTGCTAGATAAGTTCAAACACGTCCACTACTGGACCCACCAGACCCACTTAGCAAGGGGAACCAATGTATTTGTAAGAGATGGTGCAAGGGCAACATGGCGTTCCAAGAGCATGGAATAATTTCTCAATAAAAACAAGCCAAGTCTGCTCTTAAAATTTAGATACATTAGTAGAGGCTTTGAAGTGTGACTAATTACATGATTAATCATGTAATCGTACTGGTGTGATATTGCTCTAATAAACTATGCAAAAGAAGGAGGAAAAAAAAAAAACCTCTCTAAAAATCCTTTCAGCAATTGGTGACGTGTGAGTATGTTATCTATGGTCCTTTGGTGATGTATATGTGCCTTATTCAAAAGAAGAAGACAAAAAAGGTGACAAGCAATCACACTATAAATATATATTTTTTTCAAGCATTAATCAATTTAATAATTTTTCTAATTTTCTTGAATACCAAAAATTTGTTGATTGCTGGCAAAACCCCACCATTCGGATTTTTTATTCTCTGTAATTGGATAGATCCTCTTAGTGTAAAGCTTAGATTTTTTTCATTTTTGTTATCTATAAGATTGACAACCTAAGAATAAACCTAACCGTTACAAACAATGTCACACTCCATTTAGGAATGTAACCACCGGCCGTGAGTCGCAAGTCTTGGCTCAATACTCAATAGATAGTCTGAATTAACTATTAATAAATCCATCCTCTTTAGGATTAACAATTCCATTAAAATAAATATCAAGTTATAGATTACATGATCTCAAAATAAATCATTCATTAAATAAATGTAAATCAAGCCATATAAATCCTTGAACTCCACAATTTAACTCTAAAGACAGTATGGAGATCAATGACAAGAGGTTCCCGGTATACAGAGTCTAACTCTACTGACGTTCTTGCTCACCTGGAATGTTATATTGAGTGTGAGCTCACAGCCTAACTCATGAATGGAATGCCTCAAAATAATAATAATAATCTAAAAAATAATAGTTATGATCAAAATAAATTTCATGAAAATGTTCCCGACGCCAATCAAGTTAATCATGAAAGTGCCCTTATAAATTTGCATATCTTGATGCAAAACAATATCTCAATGGATAACTTTTTATCTCATAATAAAACCACGTTGTCACAATGGTGATAACAAATAAATCAATGAATAATCATACAAAAAAACCAGTTAAAGAATAATGTAAGATGTGCCAAATATTGTCACTTGGGTGAGATATACTCATTGGATTCAATATCGAACTTATAGTCACATAGGCTAGCTCGTAGGTTTATTCCCTAAGTCGATCCAGTTAAGGTCACCATGGTTCAAATAAGCCTATTCCTACAACCGTTGAGAATTAGGGTTACTATGATTTTAACGGGTCTATTACCTAACTGCTAAAGTCATCCCACTTAATGAGTTTGTTTTCTGGACTTCACCTAGTCCCAATATCCCTAATCAAAAGAGTTTTTACCAATAGCTAATGCTCCAATCATATTCATGTGATTTCTGAAAATAAATGAAGAATAATTTTCAATGCATAATAGCCGTAAAAGATGCATACATTTTTCATAATGCAAAATGAGCTTTATTCTTCAAATAAAATATAAAACATGATTTTGAAATCAATTTTGCATGAAAGATTATAATTTTATACTAGCAAGACAAAAATCATTCACGTGATACCCTTAATTAGGCTAAAAGGAATGTTCTTATACCTAATATAAAGATGGTTCTCATACATTAAAATAAGACTACATTTAAACCACACGCAACACCCCTTGCAAAGGTGGACCGTGGGGCAGGCGATGCCACATGCCCCAAAGTTTGAAAATTTTCTTTTATGCTCTATAGATTTTTGAATATTTAGAATACAATATAATATATTGACCTTTTTAAATTCACTTCAACCTTATAGATTTTTGGATATCTAGAATATTATATAGTGTATTGATCCTCCAAAAATAAATTTTTTTCCTTAACCCTCCTTTCAACAAAAAAAAAAAAAAAAAAATCTCCCCCCCCCCCCCCCCAACTCCCAAAGAAAACCGAAATCCTGCCCATGCATATCATGAATTGCGTGAGGTCAGAGTTTTTTTTTCACACAAACTGAATACCAAAATAGGACTAGTATCTTTTAGAGTTTAAATACAACATAAATAAGGCAATACTCATGAATACTTGTCGCATTTTTGTGCTCGTTTGTATAAAAAAAAAAAAAACTGTATATTGACAGTATGTCAAAATTAAAAGCTTTTTACAATAGCCATCTCTCATACAAATCCAAACCATAGTAATTACTAATAAATTCTCATTGGAAGAGGAAATTCACTTCTTCAAAAACTCGAGTCCAAAACAGAGACTAAATTCTCGTGATATCTTTTTTAAGAAAAAAACTTTTAGAAGCATTTCCAGAACATTTTTAGAAACGTTAATGTAATTTAAATAAACTTATCATAAAATTTTTAAAAATATTATAAAAACTCCTTAAAAATGCGTGTCTCATAATTTTTAGTGATTTTATGCTTTCAAATCATATTCTTTTAACAATAATGTATAACTGTTCTAATAAGTTTCTATAAATATTGTATAGCATTAGTATTTTAAATGATTATGAAAGTATTCTAATACTTCATATTAAAGATTTTAAGGATTGGTATTAATTTTTTGTACGGATATCTTATTTACTATACTATTTAGTATTTTTTGTTTCTCATAATATTTTTAAGATACGTTTCTCGTTTCTATTTTCTGTATCATTTTCGCTTTCGTTTTTTATATTGGCAACTAGTATCCAGACACAAATTTCCTACCATATGGCCTATGCAGTCATTAACTATTAGTACTTTCTATCCATGGAGACTAACATTTGGTGAAAATATGATACTAGTGTTTAATGCGTGTCATTGTAAATTTCATGGTCGAATGACTTTCAAAACGCTACCAGAAAATGTTAGATGAATCAAACGGTTACAGTTCCTCTTGTCAAACAAAAGTACGTACGTCCAATGAAAGGTCTGACTTTTTAAAGTAAAACAAAAATATTGGTATAAATTGAAATATCAGAAAATGATAGGAACAGAGCATTAACTTGTTGCGAAAGAGGGCTGGCAAGCTTAATCTATGTCTATGAATCGATCTAATTCCACCAATTTTCACCTGCCCAAGCTTATAAACGGGTTATGATTGGGTTCTGTCATGCAAATCCACCAAGATTAATAAGTCCGTACTTGTCGACTTATAGTCATGGAGACATCCTACTAGATGTAAAACCACATTGCTAATCATGTGAGATGATTAATCCGGAAATAACGATTATTTATTCATTATATCCGATTAAAACCTCGATTATACTAAAACAAGGTCACTTGCCGGCTTAAACTTTATTTTTGTGAAACTAAGTGTTTTTGACCTTTTATTTTCTTATTAGATGAAATATAGACAACCAGAATGTAGCATGTTGCGTGCAATACATCAAGACAACTTTCCGGTGAGGTGCCCAAACCATAGTTACTAATATGGGAAACAAAAGCAGAATGCCACCGGAGAAACCAAAATGTTATACGTGGTCTAAAAATATCATGGGAAGAGGAAAATGGAAAACTTTAGGTGATATACAATTAAATTAAAAAAAATCTTTAAAATAGCAATATAAAGTAGTAGAATACTCTCACGATCTATTAAAATACGAATGTTATAAAATATCTATGGAAATTTATTAGAACAATTATGTTATTGTTAAAAAAATATGATTTGAGAGAATAAAAAATACTAGAAATTATGATAAGCACATTTTTTTAGGGAGTTTCTATAATTTTTTTTAAGTATTTCTGAGAACTTTCATCAAATTATATTAAAATTTCTGAAACATCTCAAAAACGTTTCTTACAAATTTCTTTTAAAATTTGATGAGAGTTCCATTTCCGTTTGAAAAACAAGTTTTCCTTTCTCAAAGAGAGTTTTCTAGTAATTATGGCCTAAACTCAAACACGAATAAAAACAAGCGAACTCTATTCTTAAAGTATATATACAGAGATTAGGAGAGGCTTTGCAGTGCAATTTATGTGATTAATTATGTCCTCATGCTCATGTGATATTGCGCTAACAAAAAAAAAATACAAAAACAAAAAAAGCTCTCTCCCACTTTGGGCATGAGTTTGTTATCTCCGGTGTGTGTGCTTTGGCATGTATGTATTTGCCTTATTTAAAAGAGAATAAGTGCGACAATCACACTAGGTAAACAATTTTTTGCACGAAAGGAAATATTTTAGCTTTTAAATCATAAAATAGGAAGATGGTAGGCAGATGTACGTAATCATTATTAATAAGTATTGTTTTGGGATTTGATCACTCTAAAATAGTGCGATTGAAATTCATCAATGTGTGATTATAATGCAGTAATAATACTTAAAAGTCCGCGATCGATCCACATGGAAGAGAGTTTGCGCATTCAAAAAAAACTCACATTAGGTCAAAACTCTTAAAAAAATACTCTAATAAAATTAAAATAAAATAGTTTGAAGAAACGGTTTGATTTATTTAAACTAAACTATGAAAACAATAAAATAAAATATTGAAACCAATTGATCCAATCAATCACTTCACTCGGAATTTCAATGGAGGTTTTGGATAACTCAACTCATTAACTACATCGTGAGTCTTTGATTCAGAAGATTTAACAATAAAAACAACTATTCTTTAACAATCAATCGTAGAATAAATCAAGTTTAGAATCATAGATGCATACCATCGACTTGTTGCTAAGCATAATCAAACATTTAGGTTTTCATAAATATCTACTCTAGATTGAATCAGTTTTAGAATCAAAGATGCATACTATCGATTCGTGCAGTTCATATACTGAATACAGGTTCATGCATAAGTATTACCGAACATAGTCAAACATCTAATTTTTTGTAAATATTTAGGGTTTGATGCCAAAGAATTAAGAAGAAGAGGATTTAAACATTTAAATTCAATTTACCACCATTGTTTATCTAAGATCTTCAATTGATCTTCACAATTGATCCCAAGATAGAGTCTAGTTGCTCAAAGCCATGGTAAATAAGCAAATTTCTATATTGAAAAACTATTGAACGCGAGTAATTCTGATTACAAGAATTAAAATACTATGAAAACTATAGAATCTGATTACAGAAATTAAAAAATATATAGAAAAATTATAAATTTCTACTCTAATATACTCCTAAAACCCTCTAAGAAACCCTAAAACTTATAAAAGAAAAATCTCTCTAAAACAACAACAATCCCAGCTTTTATAGGCAGTAGAAACATAGGAAATCATGCGAACCGTTCGAACAGGTTGGCCCACCATTCAAACGCAAATCTTGACAGTTCGAACGGTTTTCTAACGCTCTTCGGATGAATTTTATGCTCTCTAAATCTATCAAACGATATTCAAACCCAGTCTTGACGAGATTCCGTTTGACGAACCATTCAAACACTATTGTGCACCATTCAAACGCTAACGCCACCGTTCAAATGGCTGATGTCATCCATTCGAACTCACTTTTACAATTTTGTGCGAATTTCTCCTTTTCAGCATATGATTCCTGAAAACATACATAAAACTAAGTCAGTAACTAAATAGGATTAAAATAACATAAATAATCCTAATCTAGGTCTAACAGAAAACTAATTAAGGCATGTCGATTGTACTTTTGAAGCTCAATCACACCCTCAACTAACTTTTTGCTAGTCTCTAGGAAAATATTAAAACAAAAAAATACATCTCTACTTTCGTGGGAGTCACAAGTGCATTTAGCGTATGCACCAAGCTTTTAAACTCCTAGGTTGCCCTTAGTGGACTAGTAGTGTCTCGTGAGGTTTCTAGTGATGGTACTCACAAACATTTATCCATGTCATGTGAAAGATAGTTGAAATAAATGAAATATACATAACTCCATTCAAGAAAATTGTCAATCCTCCCTAAGATGTGAATCATGCAAGGTAAAGGTATAAAACATCTAAGAAAGAATCACACAAGAATGTACTAGCAATGACATACAACCAAACTATCTCAACTCCATACATCTTCAACTTTTGTAAGCTCTCACAAGTAATGATATCAAACTCTACATCATAGGAAATATTTTAACATTGATATGCTTTTTTCAAGATCATATGTGTATGAGTATCAAAAGAAAAAAGCTGGACAAGAATGGATTAGAAGGAATATAATGGCTTCAACCTAATATCTGAAATACATTAAATTTGAAATTCAAGAGAGTATAAGTGTCAATACCTCTAACTATTACCCAACATATGAATCAAAATTAAGTATAATGAAGCTATCAAAAGAATGGAAGATTAATACAATATCCTTAAGTAAATGTCTATCCACTTAGAAAAGAAAATAAATTGGTTTTAAAACTTACAAAGTAAAATCTCCATATTTTTAAGGATATACAAGCACCAAATATCAACGTAAAGTGTCATATAGTATGCAAGTGCACAACAATGTAATCTCTTTCTTGGATGCTTTATGACAAAAACTTGCAATGCATCACAATATAAAGGTGAATCAACAATTAAGTTCAAGTTTAATCCAATGCATAACTCTAATCGTTCTCAACATTATAAATGCATAGATATGAATATAGATGTGGTTCCTAATAATGTGATCCTTAACACATCTAACAATCATTAATCAACAAAAATATATGAAAAAGTGTGTCAAAGAAACAAACGTGATACCCAAACCATATGATACTCAAATCTTTACCGAAGAACTCAAGTGTCTGAGAGATAATTAATATAGAGTAACACTTGAAACTAATCAACAAAGCATAACAAGTTTTGAAGTATAACACAAAAAATATATACAATAAACTAAAAAAAAAAATCAAAACAAAGCAAAACAAAACAAAGAAAACAAAATAAAAAAAAAACTACCACTACTTCTCAAAAAACTTGTAATGCATCACAATATAAAGGTGAATCAACAATTAAGTTCAAGTTTAGTCCAATACATAACTCTAATCATTCTCAACATTATGAATACATTGATATGAATATAGATATGGTTCATAATAATATAATTCTCAATACATCCAACAATCATTAATCAACAAAAATATATGAAAAAGTGTGTCAAAAAAACAAACTGTGATACTCAAACCTTTATCGAAAAAACTCAAGTGTCTGAGAGATAATCAATATAGAGCAACACTTGAAACTGATCAACAAAGCATAACAAGATTTGAAGTATAATACAAAAAATATATATAATAAGCTAAAAAAAAATTTAAAAAAAAAAAAAAAAGGTCAAAACAAAGCAAAGCAAAACAAAACAAAACAAAGAAAATTTAATAAAGAAAACTACCATTACTTCTCCCCCCATCTAAAGTTATGCAATGTCCTCAATGCATGAAAATAAATGTAAAATAAACGAGGAATGGGAAATAGGGGAAGGAGAAACAAAAGCAAGGTGGCCAAAAGAACACCCCCCCAACTAGGAAAAACTTTATAAAACTAAAAATTTCTAAAAATAAAAATAAAAATCTACTAACTACTTCTACTCCTACAAAAGTTAGAAAGAAGATTACCCAATACCACATCGAGGAAATTTGTTGTCATCCAAGACATCCACTCTTGACATTTGTAAAGAGTTCAAACAAGCTGCATAACAAACAATTTTAGAATCCATGTTGAACTCAAGAATATAACAGTTAAGCACATAAGGATAAGAAATATCATAGAATTTAGAGAAACTAAATGGATTATGCAAAATAGTACCAAATAAGATCATGTCATGAATCCCTTTAGTGTGCCCTATTTGTTTATCAATATCAAAAACATTCAAAATAGGAATTGCATCCACAACAAATAAGTTATGACACTCAGAATTCTCTATTTTCTCCCCTTCAATCTCCTCACTCTTATTGTTCTTGAAGTCCTCAATCGTGGGCTCCCTTCTCTTGGGTTCCTCTCCCTCACTCTCCATTGTCTCTTCCTTCCTCACTTTTTCATTAGGTACTACTTCCCTTAGTTTAGACACCTTGGGAAGAATAAGTACCTCTTATTTATCCTGCTTATTCCCATTCTCATCTTGATCCACCCTAAGAACTTTCTCCCTTAGTTCAAACACTTTAGGAATGATAGGTTCTTTTATGATTATCTCAATTCTAAGTTTGGTGATGGATTGGTCTTGGTCATTAGGATGAACTGAGTTTAAGGTAGTTTCGGCCTCTTGGATATGAGATTCAAAGTTTGGTTGTGATTGGGCCAAGAACTCATCATCCTCTAGTATTGGTTGAAGTAGAGCTTATGTCATAAAAGTTAATTGCTTTTGTAGGTCCACCATCAACCTACAGGTTTCTTCTATTAATATGTCTTACCTATCCAACCTATCAGCCATTTGGTTGACATTGTCATTCATAGTTTGTTCCCAAGCTCTCTACTCTTGTTCCAAAATTTTATTGAACCCAAAGTACATACTTGTGTGATATTACATATATGATGGAAGTATGCTTTCTTGGTTCTCCATGAGAGGTTGATAGGGTGATGAAGGATATAATGCATAGTAAAGTGTGTAGGGTGAAGAAGAAGATGTGTGGGATTTGTATGTACAAGGTAAAAGAGAAGGTGGTGCTTGGTAATGTTGTGGTGGTGGTTCATAGTATTAGAGTGGAACTTGAGAGCAACACTCCGGATGGTGGGTAAGTGTATAAGAATTCGGTAGTTGGGCAAAGTGTAAATATGGGTCACTCCAATAATTATCCATAAATAATATGAAACTAACCTCCAAATCACAACACAACAAACAACCAATTCAATAAATTCAAACCAACATATCCTCTAAATTCTCCACAAATATACCACCAACTAACAAATAGCACCTCTCCAACCCAACTAAAAAGAATAAAATAAAATAAAATAAATTGCTAAAAAATAAAGGATGAAACAAAGTTATCCAAGCGAGCTATTGACTCTCCTCGTGGTTGTAAAATGATGGCAAAGTGCTTCCGTCAAAATTAAATCGCTAAAGTTCGTCCTCCAACGCCAATCGCTAAGTCCCTGACAACGGCGCCAAAAATTAATCACTCCAAAATAGTGCAATTGAAATGTGCCAGTGTGTGGTTGTGATGCAATAATAATACTTAAAAATTCAAGATCGATCCACAGGAAAGAGAGTTAGGGCATTCAAGAAAAACTCACCTTAAGTTAAAATTCTCAAGAAAACACTTCAATAAAATAAAAAAAAGATAGTTTGAAGAAAGGGTTTGATTTATTTAAACTAAACTATGAAAACAATAAAATAAAATCTTGAAACCAATTGATCCAATCAATCGCTTCACTGAGAATTCCAATGGAGGCTTTTGATAACTCAAATCATTGACTAAGCCGTGAGTCTTTGATTCAAAAAATTTAGCGATAAAAACAACTATTCTTTAACAATCAAACGTAAAATAAATCAGGTTTAGAATCATGCATACCATGGACTTGTTGCCAAGCATAATCAAACATCTAAGTTTTCGTAAATATCTACTCTAAATTGAATCAATTTTAGAATAAAAAATGCATACCATCGATTCGCGCAGTACATATATTGAACACATGTTCATGCATAAGTATTACCAAACAAAGTCAAACATCTAAGTTTTCGTAAATATCTAGAGTTTGATTCCAAAGAATTAAGAAAAAGAAGATTTAAACATTGAAATTCAATTTACCTCCATTGTTCGTCCAAAATCTTCAATTGATCTTCACAATTGATCCCAAGATGGAGTCTAGCTACTCAAAGCCATGGTACATACGCAAATTTTATGTATTGAAAAACTATTGAATGTGAGTAAATCTAATTACAGGAATTGAAATACTATGAAAATTATGGAATCTGATTACAGAAATTAAAAAAAAAAAAAGTTATAGAAAAACTATAAATTTCAACTCTAATCTACTCCTAAAACTCTCTAAGAAACCCTAAAACTCGTAAAACAAAAAGCTCTCTAAAACAACAATAATCCTAGCTTTTATAGGCAGTAGAAAAATAGGAAACTCCGTGAATCGTTCGAACGCAATTTTTGACCGTTCGAACAGTCTTCTTGTTGGCCCAAAAGACAACTCAAGAGGGAGGTGAATTGGGTTACAAAATAAATTAAAGCAATTAAGATTAATTAAAACTAATCTAATTAATGGAACAATAGTTAAAGATGTATGCAATGCAATGTAGACAATAATGAAATAAAAACAGAGCACAAAAAAGCGCACCAAGAATTACCGAGGTTCAACCACAATTTGTGGTCTACGTCCTTACCCTAAGATCCCCTTGAAGTCTTCCTCCACTATGCAATCTCCAATTACAAAGTAGATGCTGATTTCCAAAATGCTCAGCTCACTTTTACACAAGAACTTCTTTCCAAGTTCTTCCAGTTATTAAGTGGTTTTGTCTAAGTTCTACTTCAACTTATAAGTATTTTTCTTTGATAAGAGAATACTCCAACTCTCACTTACAAGTGTATGAAAGATATATAAATGAAATACAAACTCTTTATGAAGAGTGAATGGGAATTGAATAGCTCACTAACTGCCAACGTATAGACAAAGAAAATTTTTAAATTTTTCAGCTCAATCAATCAGTAAATGTTGTATCTTTTGTCCATAAATGCATTTGAAAGCTTATATATAAACCCCTGAATTGATTTTACCCATTAGAGGTTGTTGGAGCTTAATTAAATGCGCGCCCACTTTAATATAACGTTAGCCCTTATGTGTCGACATTTGACTTCCATGTGTCGACACATCAAATTTGCATTTTTCAGAATTTGTCCATTGTCTTCATGTGTCGACACATCAAACCCATGTGTCGACACATCACCCACAAAATGTCCGTCATACTTTTCTTGATCAATTTAGCTTTAAACAATTTGGAGATGTTTAAGAGATCTTCTTTTTGAGGTATGATGTTCTTTGAAAACACTTAAGATCTTCAATGAGGCTTTTCTTTGGGGTATGATGATACTTCAAAATCTTCAATCCAATGAGATTATACAAGAATGTCTTCAAGGCAATTTGGATTGAATTCACTTTGGTTTTTTCTAAATCTTTTCTTGTATTCTTCAAAGAGTCTTTGCACACATGATGAATTCTTCATTTGAATCACCTTTAATCTCTTTGAGTTCAACTTGCCTTCAATTTCTTGTAGTTCAAGACAAATTCATTGAGTCTCTAAAAGCTTGATGAAGTCTACTTTTGAGCACCTTTAATACACATCAAATTTAATGAATCTTCATAGCTCTGATGTAGTTCTCTTTTGATTTCTTTATAGAGATTTTTGCAGACATGATGAATTCTCTTTTTGAACACCTTCAATCTCTTCGAATTCAAGTCATCTTCATTTGGTCTTTTCACACTCAATGAAGACTTCCTTTGAGTACTTTCAATCTCTTTGAATGCAAATCATCTGTTTGAAGTTTGAATGGGTGCAATTGCTCTGTTTCGGTGCAAGGCTTGACTTTTGGTGCATTGCTTGAACTTGTAAATGTTGTACATCCATTTTGATATGAATTAGACTTTAAGTCAAACTTTAAGTTTAAATTATAATCCTTATTAATCTGCACGCTAATTAAATATATTAGTAAACTAACACAAGGTTTAGTTATCGTCAAAATCAAGACGTAGAGTCAACAATTTCTTCCTTTTTGATGATGACAAAACCTTTGCAAAAACAGGCATTATAAGATAAAATAAAATGAATAGAATCAAATTTCTTACTATAGAAAATTCCCCCTTTGTTTTGCAACTGATGCTTCCAAGACAAAAATATCTTCTCTTTTGTTTAATTAGCAAAAACAGATCTCAATGTTCAAAAAAAGTTGTTACCAGTTAATTTCAAAACAAGTTGAGGGAAATAATTCCGTTATTATGTTACTCCCCCTAAGAACATACTCTATAAGGGTTTATAGGCTATATCATGCAACTTTCATTGTTTCAAATATTCATCAATTATCCATCATTCAGCAGCAATCAACAATCAATATTCATTATTTCCACTCTGCATTTGAAAGTCTTTTCATTTCACTTCAACTCTTCTCCATCTTTTTGTTAATTCGTCAAAAAGAAAATATATATATATAACAAAAACAGGTACAATAGCAAAAAATCTTATAACAAGATAATTTGTATAATCAGGGAAGCAAGCAAAACAGAGAATCAACAAGGCCTCAAGCTACAATAACAGAGTCAGATTGCAGCCACAAAAATCATTACAACAGAGTAGCCAATGATCATTCACAAAAGATTACAAAAGAAATTGTCTTTGAGGATGACATGCCATCCTTTAACAAAAATGCATGCATGTGCAAACATGAAATAAAAATACAAAATGAAAGTGTAAACAAAAGATGGATAGGGAGAGAGGTATGGAGAGAAGAGGTTAGTGAGGAGAGACTGGTGGTGAGGGGGTTGGGACAAAGGGTGTATCTTTGGTATTTGAGAACTTCTTGCCTTCCCTTGTTCTCAGCCCATACTTCTTAAGAATAGAAGGGGTAGCATCAGATTTTGTGGCCAAAGAGTCTTCCTCTTCTTGGCCTTGCGCCTCTGCTGCAAGCCCTTCTTCATTATTTCTTCCTTTTTTAGTCTCTTCTTATTATGCTTCTAGAACTCTCAATGAAGCTCAAATTAACTATACCACAACCAAGAAGGAACTCCTTGCGGTGGTTTTTGCACTAGACAAATTTAGGTCTTACTTGATTGGGTCATTGGTCATCATCTACACTGACCATGCGGCCCTAAAGTATCTCCTTACAAAACCCGATGCAAAACCGCGCCTCATCCGATGGATACTTTTGCTCCAAGAATTTCATATAGAAATGCGTGATAAAAAAGGGGTTGAAAATGTAGTTGCGGACCACTTGTCTCGGCTTCCCTTAAATGGGCGAGCCATGAACCCAACCCCTATCAAATAGCACTTCCCGGATGAGCATCTCATGCATGTGAGTGTCGTTGAGCAAGTTTTAACCCCTTGGTTTGCGGACATTGCAAACTTCCTTGTCACCGGTGAAGTTCCTTCCACATGGTCATCCATTGACAAGCGTAAATTCTTCCGGAATGTGTGCTATTTTTCGTGGGATGATCCTCACTTGTTTAAGTATTGTCCGGACCAAATCATTCGTCGGTGTGTCCCAAATCATGAATTTCAACAAGTAATAGAGTTTTGTCACTCTCATGCTTGTGGAGGACACTTCTCCTCCCAGAAAACCACGGCCAAAATTTTACAATGTGGGCTTTATTGGCCCACCATGTTCAAGGATGTACATACTTTTTGTCTAGCTTGCGATAGGTGCCAACGGTTAGGAACACTTTCTAAGAGGCACATGATGCCTCTTCACCCCATCACTATTTTGGAAATATTTGATTGTTGGGGGATCGATTTCATGGGACCGTTTCCTAACTCGTGTGGGTACCTTTTTATTCTTATTGCGGTAGATTATGTCTCTAAGTGGGTGGAAGCTATTGCCACTTGAAGCAATGACCACCAAGTGGTCTTGCGATTTTTGAAAGAGAACATTTTTTGTAGGTATGGCATGCCTCGTGCCATGATAAGTGATGGCGGTTCACATTTTTGTAACAAGCCCTTTGCGTCTTTAATGCGTAAGTATGGAGTGGTTCATAAGGTTGGATTGTCATACCATCCTCAAACGCAAGGGCAAGTAGAGTTGGCCAATCGGGAAATCAAGCGCATTCTTGAGAAAACCGTCAATGTTAATAGGAAAGATTGGTCTCTTAGATTGACCGATGGGTTGTGGGCATACCGCACGGGTTATAAAACCATTCTTGGCGCATCACCCTATAGACTTGTGTACGGGAAGGCCTGTCATCTTCCCGTCGAAATTGAGCATAAAGCATATTGGGCGATTTGTCAATGTAATGAGGATGTTGATATTGCGGGTACCCATCGAAAACTCCAACTCAATGAGTTAGATGAACTCCGTAATGATGCATTTGAAAATGCAAAAATTGCTAAGGCCCGGATGAAACATTTTCATGACCAACATATCATTCGAAAAACTTTCAAAGTTGGCCAAAAAGTGTTAGTATATGATTCACGCTTGCATCTATTTTTGGGCAAGTTACGGAGTAAGTGGACCGAGCCATACCTAGTGAAAGAAGTTTTTCCCCATGGAGCCATTGAGGTGCAAAATCTCACAAATGGCTTGGCATTTAAGGTGAATGGTTAGCGGCTAAAGCCGTATTTTGAGTGGTTCCAAGGGGAGTTGGATTGTGTGGATCTCATTGATCCACCGTCCTTTGAGTGACATTAGATTGTCGTGTTTTATAATTTAGGAGTAGTTCTTTTGTTTTCCTTTTTATAGGTTTCTTTCTCTTTTCTTTTTGGTATTTAGTGTGTACATTTCTATTCCCGAGCGTCCCGCCCACCCCATTGTTCTTTTCCTCGTCCATTTTCCTCATGCCTTGAGGTCATGGCATGATTCCAGTTTGGGGGGGGGGGGGGGGGGGGGGGGGGGGGGCACCATTGTTATGTTGTTGTGAAAATTTTTGAGAATTTCTGCAGAACTTCAGAGAGGCCGCATTTGCGATCGATCGGTGGGCCAAATCGATCGATCTTGTACGTTGCGATCGATCGGGCGATCAATCGGTGAAGACTGCGATCGATCGGGCTTATTACCGCACCGATCAGAAGGGAGCGGTATCGATCGATCGGCCGTTCGATCGGTGGCGCTCCATTTCGATCGGTCCGCGAGGCGATCAATTAGTTTAAAGAGTCGATCGATCGATGACCGAGTTGTCTATAAAAACCCACTGTTCACTGTTCATTCTCATTTCGCTCGCGAGAAATTGAGAGTTTTGAGAGCCCTTTTGTATATCGGAGCAGCGAGGCCCTGCCAGCTTACTTTGGTGGACTTTGTCTCGCCTTTTCACGGGTTTCTGCGCTTCGAGAGGTATTCCTTCAGCTGATCTTTGTCCATTCTGTTCATTTCCAGATGTACTTAGCTTTGTTAGAGAGTTATGGTCGAGACTAGGAGTACTGAGGGTACAGTTGGGGCGGGGACTTCTCAGACTCTGGCCCAGTTCCAACAGCTCCAGCGTGAGCATGCTAGGAGGGAGAGAGAGGGAGAGTATGATACTACTCGTTTCCGAGGGAGAGATCAGGAGCGAGTTTGGACGGGTGTGGAGCGCCCGTAAGGTAGTAGTGGAGAGGCATTGGACAGTGAGTCAGTTTGATGCTGAGCCATATGGTTGGCTCCAGCCTTTGACCGATCGCCAATGGTTGGGGTTAGCTTCTTTTAGAGGCCAGTACTCAGCCACCCTCGTGGCAGAGTTCATGGCTAACATTTCATCGAACCCCGTTGGTGGCGACAGACATATTCTTCGCTCTTGGGTTCGGGGTAGGGATGTTGTTATCACCCTGGATTCCTTTGCTGAGCAGTTTGGTATACCGAGGGTTGCTAACCCTCAATTCTCTTATGATGGGGAGCATCCACCATCTCATGAGGAGATGTACGCCGAGATTTTAGCACCGGGAGAGTCCTGGACCGCTTCCCAGATCAGGATTAGGCAGATTGCCCCCAGATACCACCCGTTGTTCTTTTGGACATGCTATTCGATCTTTCCATTGGGGAGGACGGTGGAGTGCAGTAGGATGCGAGGGCAGTTGATGTGGGCTATTGGCACGGGCAGGACTATTGACTTGCCCCACTTCATGTATATGGCATTGTGGGCAGTGACTCAGGTTGCTACTCCCCAGTCCAGCATCCCTTTTGGTTGTTTTTTGATAACGAGGATTAGGGCGGCAGGGGCTAGTGTTGCGGATGTTGTGCTGCTCTCCTCTTCGATTGACATAGACTGGAAGACGGAGAAGAGGGCGGCAGGGCAGTTGACGAAGAAGGGGGGGTCAACTAGTTCGGCTCACTCGTCTTCTCAGCAGCCGCCTTCTCAGACTCAGGAGGAGACCCAGTCAGGGGAGCAGCGGCAGGATCAGACAGGGCAGCCAGCGCAGCCCCAAGCTCAGGCTCAGGAGGAGCCAACTCAGGGGATGTTACTTCAGACTTTGGCAGCCATTCAAGAGCAGCTGACCACTCAGCAGGCAGAGCGCCAGCAGTGGCAGGCCGATATTATGGCTAGATTAGATCTTCAGGACACTGCCATTGCTGCACTTCAGGGTCAGCTGATTGACATTCAGCAACAGCAGCAGACTCAGTCCACTCGACTCTAGGAGATTATCCAGCACCTTGGCCGGCCTCCTCTGGATGATGATAGAGACTTCTTTTCGAATCTCCAGTTAGATTAGATGCATTGTGCACTTCATAGCATTTCATTTCATATGATGTATCTAAATCTTTTTTATTATAGTGGATGTATTTATTTTTTGAGTTGTTTTTTATAGTGATCTTTCCTATTGTGGTATACCCTTTTTGTATACATTTGTTGTATTCTTTTGTCTATTCCGAGTATATTTTGGCATTTCAGTCACAGATATCCTTTTTGATTGATATCCATATTGCATATATTGTTCCGACCGAGGTAATGGGTATTGTATGGTATTCGTATCGCTCTTTTCTATAACTTGACACCTTAGCTATGTCCTTAATTGTTGATATCATTTCTTTTTGGATTTTTGTGATGGAGGTGTCAAGGTTGTTTCAAACAAGTACCATACCATGTTTTTTATTAAATTTAAGTTGATAATTAACCCACCTTAGAGATTATGATACATTACAAGTTTTTGGCATAAAATCATTATAAGAGACAATTCACATTGTTGCGCACTAACATGTTATGTGATGCCTTGTGTTTCATTCTTATGCATGCATGTCCTTATAAGGTGGAGATTTTTACCGTGTGAGCTTTAGAGCCTATTTATCGCCTTTAAAGAGTGAATCACATTTATTCAAGATTATTTTCGTTGATCCTCATTCATTGAATAGCTTCATTATATTTTGATGTTGGTTTACATGTTCGAGTGTTAGATAGATTTATTGACCCCTTATACACTTTTGAAGTTTTGATTTATTGTATTCTTCGGATTCTAAACACATAGGCCATTTCATTCCATTGAGCCATTCCATGTGCATTTTTCTTCTTTTTAATGTTCATATGCATGTGCATAAGTTTAAAAAGTGTCAATGCCAATAGATGCATTGCTCTTATATTTGTAAAGTTGGAGGTATATGGAGTTGAAGAGTAAAGAAAAAAATATATATACATAGAAAGGGATGAAAAGGTGTTATCAAAAAAAAAAAAAAATCAAAATCAAATACAAAAGAAGTGAGGTGAAAGAAGATTGCAAAAGTGATTCAAAAGATTGGAAATGTGGAAGTGAATATCATTGATCATCATATGTAATGCGCATGCATATGTTGAAACCTTTTACCACTTTTTATCCTCTTACATGGCTCTTCTTTCATTCATCACCTTTATGGTCTTGATATCCGAAGATACATGAATCTTTAATTCAATTGTGTATAAGGCATTTATGTCAATTTTCTAGATTATGCTTAAGCTGTGAATATTCCTTCATGAAGTTATGCCAAGTCGATACACTTACAATTTATTCGTTTTTGGTTTCGGAATTGCTCTACTTGCATGGTTTATACATTTACTAGTTAAAAGAGCTTTCCATTGAAGGACCATGAGTGTTCATGTTTAAAGTTGAGTGTATGCCTTGTGAGACTTGGATCGAAGCATCGAGGACGTAATTGTACGAGTTATGAATCATTAGGGTCATATGTCATTGGTAGTACGCGTCAATGTGTTTTATTTCTTCCATGCTTTATGCCTTTGCCTTGTTTTGGTTCACAACCTAGGTGGATGGAGATTTGACTTGAATAAGATTAATACATGTGTATATTTTTGTTTTCCTCTCATACTTTGATAGGGACTATCAAAGGTTTAGTTAGGGGGTGTTGATTACTTTTAGAAATAGTAATCTTTTGGCTTAAATTGTTAGTTGATTAGTTGAATTTAGTGTTAATTTAGTATTCTAACTCCTAAAACGCATTAAAACTCTTTTTGTGCACTTCTTGCAGGAATTGGAGCTTAAACTAAGGCAAATGGGCAAATGTGGGGATGACCGATCGATCGCCCGATCGAACAGTCCACGGAACGTTCGATTGGCCGATCGATCGGTGATCCTCTGTTCGACCTTCTGTAGAAAACTTCAGAGAGGGCGTTTTTCCGATCGATCGGTCGTTCGATCAGTGACGTCGGAATTTCCTCAACAGACTATACAGAAGCAAACTTCAGAGGGGTCGGTTTTGTGATCGATCGGGCGTTCGATCGCCTGGACCGGGATCGATCGGTCCAGGCGATCGATCGGTGTGTACAGGCTCTGTTTTTCTGCAGCATATAAAAGCTGTATGTTCGAAACAAAAAGGATTTCTAGGTCATTTTCTACAAAAGCTGGACAGTGAAGAAGCTCCAAAAAGGGGATTTTTGTTATCTTGCAAGGTTTTTAGTTAGATTTACTTTCAATGCTTTGTATTTAATGTCTTTTATTACTTTTGGATCATTGTAAATGAATGCTTAATATATATATGAAGTGAATGATTTTCTACTTTTTCTAGCAACTTTCTATCATTTTCTTGGCACTTTCCCTCATTTTCTTAGCAACCAAACACTAGTTCTTTATAGTTTAATGGTAGATTTGGCTTCTTTTATGTTATTTGACATGGATTCTAGTAGCTAAATACCCCTTGGATGTGGTTGTAAAGATCCACCAAGGATCTTCAAAGGGTTGAAAATGGGTTGTATGAACTTTAAAGTCATATCCTCAAAATTATATGGTTTCATTTGATTTAGCATGAAATTCATTAGAAAAACTTAGATTCATAACCCCTTGGCAATATTTATGCACAAATCAATATTTGGTATAGGTATTGCACATGTCTAAGGTTTGATTCTAGGGTGCCAATCATAAATTCCCTTTTTATACTCAATCAAACAAAAAACCCACATTTTTATAGTCGACATTTTCTGAATCAAGAATCCAATGTAAGATTCTTGATTTGAGTTATAAACCTCTCATTGGAGGCCCTTGTGAATTGGTGGATTGAAACAACCATGTCCAAGCCTTTCTTCTAAATTGCATAAAACTAGCTTTAGTTGTCTTTATAGTCATTAAATTATTGCATGAAGCATTGAACCACCATCATCTCAAAACCAACATATTTTCGGTCTCTTTTATGTTAGGAAAAGATAAGAATTTTCATTTG
The DNA here is from genome assembly GCA_033060915.1 of Euryodendron excelsum. Taxonomy (NCBI): domain Eukaryota; kingdom Viridiplantae; phylum Streptophyta; class Magnoliopsida; order Ericales; family Pentaphylacaceae; genus Euryodendron; species Euryodendron excelsum. Next base: position 35,785,973 of record CM065395.1, read on the forward strand.
CAATCTATTAAGATAAGTACCCATGCTAGTTGAGCTTTGTTGCTATATTTGCAGAATTCCCTTGGGAGAGAACGACACCGGATCCTCCAGTTTTACTACAAGCGCGACCTCCGTACTCTTGCGGAGTGGCTCCAATTGAAGCACATCTGGAGGCGTGTCAACAATAACATCGTAATCAAACTTGTTATTATGAAAAATATAACATTAAAATCACTTCAATAAATAAACTAATGTATACTCTTACTAACCTTAATGTTCACGATCAAAAATTCATATGTATCCATTCGAAAATAAATCACATAAGAAATCTGTAAGCACCTCATTTTTGCCCGCTTGGCAATCTCCGGCCCGACCGGGTTCACTTTCACACATCACATGCATATTCAGGCTCTAACTCGCCTTTTAAACTCCAATTTAGTCCACCGGTCACTTCTCGGACCCGTAGGGCTCACTTGAAGCTAAATGACTATTTTGCCCCTAGGCATCCAATTGCCTCTGGGAATCACCCCACCTCTGGATATCAAACCAGTAACCTCCCAGGAATACTTCTAATAGTATCCCCGACCTTTCGATGAATTTTCGGATCATTCCGAGTCAGTTCCGACAAACCCGATATAAAATGACCATTTTGCCCCTGATGGGCCGATCGCCTTTTCCAACCACACCGACTCTAGGTATCAAACCGACACTCCCTTGGAACACTTTGGATAGTGTTTCCAACCTTCAAATCTGCTCATGGATCATTCCGAGTCCATTTGGTTGGTTTTTTTATCCAATTGACCGTTTTGCCCCTAATAGTTCAGTCGACAATTCTGAACTTGTTTTCCAAGTCTGTTACCCTTAGGACAGTATTTCAAGGGTTTCTACCCATTTTCAGCCTTCCGGACCATTCCCAGCCTCCCGAAATATTTCCGGACCTTCCGAAGTCACTCCTAATGGAGTCAGGTTAAAAATTGCATAGTAGTCACTAAGACAGGTGCCCAAATCCCAAATCTTCTGCATTGCGTATCAAGGGTCAAAGATACATTTCTTGCCACCCTAAAATATTTCCTAAGTGGCTGGCGCCACTAGTAGTGGCGTTAAGCCAAAAAATGGCATCCACTATTAGTGGAGCCAATAGGATTTTAAGCCTGGCGCCACTATAACAGGCGTCAGGTCAATCTTTTGTCTATAAAAATAGAATCTCTCCCTTACATGAAAAGGTTCGTCAATCTAACTTCATAAACTCTGTCTCTCGATATACAGCCCTCGAACTCTCTCTAAACCCTAGTTTTCATAGGTTTCTTCAAATCCTAGCCCCCATACACTTTAAGCCTAGCATACATACACTCAATACGCGCCTATATGAGCCTCCAAGCTGACCATTAAAGACTCAAGGTGCTGCAATCTCAAAACTCTCGAAGATCGACACGAAGTAAAGCAAGCAAATCAAAGGAGACACAAGGTTGGTTTTCTATTTACGTTTACGCAATTTCTCCCCTCTCTCTTCTCTCTTCTAACCTACTTGAGTTTTCTTCTATTTTAACTCTCTATCTTCTTCCCCCCTTTCTTGCATGCTTGAAACAAGAGAATCCCCAGTTCATGTGTAGGAAGAATGGTTGAAAGTCACCGTGTCGGGGGCTTTCTTTTAATTTAATCTTAGACCACGTGGGTTTGGCTCCTTTAATTATGTGGTGAAGCCTAAACCTTGTATATTCAGGACCCTACTTGCATTATGCATATCATACTTATACATCTTTTCAAAATCGTTTTCAAAACTTTCATCAAAAATCTTTTTCAAAACTTGCATTAAATCTTATTTTTCCAAACTTGTTTTCAAAATCACAATCCTAAGATTATTCTAGCCACTTCATGGTTAGGATTGTTTTAGGAAAGTATTACATAAGTTTTTTAGTGTAAACTTTAAAATTGTTTTTGTTAAAAGCACCATCTTAAGATGATTCTATCCATTCTATGGGTAGGGCCGCTTTAGGAAAGCGTTATATTTAATGAGACTAATATGGTCCATATTTTCAAATCTTTGTTGTTTTCAAAACCACAATCCTAGAACGGTTCTAATCTTCCTATAGTTAGAGTCATTTTTAGGAAAGTGGGATATTTTTAAAGACTTATAAAAGTCCATATTCCATTCCTTTTCCAAATCGCTTTTTCAAATCTCTTTCCAAACTTCTTTTCCAATCTACTTCCTAAAATGCTTTCAAAAATCTCCTTCCTAAAAACTTTCTTTCCAAAAGTTTCGCTTTCCAAAACTTCTTTTCAAACTCCTTTCTAAAAACTCTCTTCAAAAGTTCTACTATCTAAAAACACTCCTCAAGTTTTTTTCCTAGAAACTCCCTTCAAAAGATTTACTTTGTAAATTTTTTTTTTCTTGAAGTCCAAGTCAAGCCCTAGAGCCAATGATTAGGAAACTCTAATTTTCACTTTTTTTTGCCACATCCAATTATAACTTTCCAAAATTTTATTTTTCTACATCAAACTCTTAGGTTTCCTAAACCTCTTTTTCATGTCAAATCATATTTTCTAAATCCAAATTTTCCAAATCTCATCCTTTCCAATTCCATGTCAAATCTAGTCTTCCAACTTAGGAAACCAAATCCAATCCTTCGTTTTTGGAAACAAAATCAAATCATCTTTTTTTGAAAATAGAAATCAAATATTTTTTAATTCATTCATTTCCTAATTCTAAACTTTCCTAATGCTAAACCTTTCCAAATTTCAAACTTTCCAATCTTTCTAAATTTAAACCTTTCCTAATTTCTAAATTTTCTAAATCTTTCTTAAATCAAACTTTTCAAATTCTAAATCTTTCTTAGATTGAAATATTTCCAAAACCAAAACTTTCCAAATTTCAAAGTTTTCTAAATTCAAAACTTACTTAAGTTGAAACTTTCTAAATTCGAAACTTTCCTAATTTGGCACTTTTCTAAAATGGAACTTTCCTAAGTTCAATTTTTTCAAAATTCTAAAGCTTTCCAAAGTCCAATCTTTACTGAACTTTAATTTCTCTAAATCCATTCCAAATCAAATCTCTTTTTCAAATCAAACTCCTTTCTAATCTAATCTTTTCAAATCAAACTTTTCGAAACCTAAAAGTGTCTACGATTGACCTCATTCCCAAAAAGAGATACATAGGCAACCCTCATAGGTGCGGTCATAATTTTTTCCAAGTTTTCAATTTCAAAATTATTTTCAAATTTCCAATTTTATAATTTCTTTCAAGTTTCTAATTTTGTAACTTTTTTTAAGTCTCCAATTCCATAACTATTTTCAAACTTCCATTTCCATGATCTATTTCAAATTTCAAATTCCAAAATCTATTTTTGAATCTCCATTTTCAATTTTTAAAACCTACTTTTTGAATTCAAATCAAGTCTTTTTTTCAAATCTCTTTTCAAAAATCAAATTAAGTTTTTTCAAAACCACTTTCAAAATTAAAGTCTTTTCTTGTACTTGTATATTATGCATCATGTCAAACTTCTCTTTTCAAAATTTTTTTAAAAGTGGATAGTTTTGGACATATATTAATCAACAATTCTGAATGAGTGAACCTTGGGTGAATAGACATGTAGGTACCGCAAAGGCGGGGTAGGGTGATGGCTTAGTGCATCTTTCCTACACGTAATCAACTTTCGAAACTAGATCACTGTTTTCAAATATCAAATGGAGTTGTTTTCAAAAAGGGCTTACACTTTTCCAAAGGTTGTCAAACAATCTCTTTTCTTAAAAACTCTCTCTTGAGGAAGTTTCAAAACCTTTTCAAAAACCCTAAGTGTAATATTTGGATTGTGCTTAGTTTTAGGTGATCTAACTCACCTTAATCAAGTAAGGTGGCGACTCCAAGTCTTTTCCAAAAACCCTTATTCAAATCAATTTTCAATTCAAACCTAGTCGCACTCGTCCTTTTAGGAGGATGAGTTCTAACGAGAGAATATTGTGTTTTTCTCACTTGACTTTTTCGAGTGTGAAAAATTGGGGCGCGACAAAATCCAATACTTGAAAATTTACTAATAAATAACAGGACTAATAATTAATCCAACAATCTCAAATCATGAACAAAATTCATATCTAAAATTATTGACTTTAATTAAATCTAGGTAAGAATATTAAACAATCAAAGCACATATTTGGAAAATAAATATAAATCACACGTCTAATCATTATAAAGTATGGAGTTTCATCCTCAACTCTAGTATGAAAACTTAGCCACTCATAGTTTTAACAACCATTGAAAGTCAAAAAAATAGAACATAAAACCTGGACACGTAAAATTAATAAGGCTTCAAAAACTTTGTGTTTCAAGTCTTTGTCTTTTTTTTCTTCCTTCTTCTTTCTGTTTTCTTGGCTTTTTCTCTTCTCTCTCGTTTCGGTGCGACTCTCGGCTTGTGTAGCTACTCCGTCATCTTCCTAGGGATTTGTTTAATCCTTTGGTATATACAATTGGCCACCCCTCCCTTGAATGCATGGCACTAAGACTAGGTTTTTGGTTTGTTTACTTATTTTTTTTTTAATTTATTCTTTTCCTTATTTCCTTGTTTGAATAAAATTATTGAAAGATTTTACTCATTTAAGCACATGTTTTTTATTTTGGCTGAAATTCTTCCTTTTTGCTCTTGTATCCAAATTTGCAATAAAAATAATAATATAAGTAAACAAATAATAACTAAATAATATAATTAAAAGGTAAAAATATATAAATTATGTGACTTATCACACCCCCAAACTTAAATTTGCAATTTTTCTTGTCTTTTAAACCCCTAGGTTACTCTTAATGGACGAGTGAAGTCTCGTTAAGGCTTGCAGTGAATATACCCACAAAATTCTTGAATTTCTTTCATCAAAATCAATAATAGTTCTTCCATTCAAATGCCAAGAGTTTAAGTAAAGGCATAAAATTTACTACATCAACAATAGTAGGAATCAAAGTTCAAAACACTAGCAACTATAAAAAACACCTCAAACGCTTGTTTGAAAAAAAACTTTCTGCCCATTTAGAGATGACTACAATTTTCAAAATTCACTGGACTCAAATTTTATCAAAAGTATGCTTTGACTCAAATCTCACAAGATATTACACTTAACAAATAAATCACTCTGAATTAGGTGCATGTAAATATACTCTCATGTATACGAGCAGAATTAATATAAGTCAAATGCAAACATCTCGTATACGTTCTTTTGAAAAACGCTATTAGAAAAAGAATACTTTAGTCCCATGAAAGGAATGCCAAATACTGAGATATAAATAATAAATATCACATAATCACTTCAATAAATACATGCATATTGAGAACATACCAATGTCTAAGATCAAGTAGGACTTTATTTAGGTTGTAATGCAAGGGTTATGCATGAAAAGGTAAAGATCAAAAAATGTATATGCGAATGATTGAGATTCCAACAAAAGAACATAGGGCACTTTTGCATTCTACTTTTTTCTTTTTTCTTTTTTCTTTTTTTTTTCTAGTGCTATTTTTTCTCATCCTCACTTCTTTTTTCTTTTTTTTTTTTGTGAAATAGAATGGTCCTTCAACATAACATATCCCAACATATCACCAAACATATAGGTTATGAGGTTTAACAAAGAAAAGCTAAATAAGGCTCAACTTGGCTTTTAAAAAGTAAGGATGCATGAATAAATGAAGGCTCAAAAAAAACAAAAATGGCCTAAGATCATCTCTCAAAAGTTGGCATACTCTTTCAACTTGTAAAAACTCATAGAAGTCATAATGTGATAACAGTGTAACATTTCTCAGCATTCAACCAAAATGAATGAATTAAAGGGACTAACAACAAAATTATGCGCTTTGAAAAAAATTGAGAATAAATGTATAATATCCCTCCAAATAAAGAATGACTCAATACTCACTTGGGTATTCAGTCTCCAAATTTTTTATTCAAGAAATGTAAATCAAGTTCACTTATCCGTGACAAATCACATCTATTGAGCTTTTTCTAAGTGTACCAGTATAAATGCAACAAGAAACTTTAATAAGAGATTGTTTAATAAATTTTAGTCCAGTACTCAAGTCAAAGCAATAAATGTCATAACTAAACTCATGGCTCAATGGCATCGAATGAAAGAACATTATTCACTTTAATGTTAGAAAAAAAAAAATTCACCTACTAATTCTTTTTTTTCACCTACTAATTCCATTCTCCAACTTAAATTAGACATTGTACTCAATGTATACAAAATAATAATCATAAACAGTGAAAGAAGGAAGAGATAGCACCTGGAAAAGCAGAATCTACAATGAATGCAAATTTCCTATACCTTAAACTCCAATTTATCATAGAGTAGAAGACGAAATAAATGAGAATTTATCCAATAAAATAAATATGAAACATAAAAAATAAAAATTATATCATGATGAGAGCAATAAGACAAATCACTAGGATTATTCAAAATATTATCATCACGTGGGATCCATTCATAGTCTAGCAAAATACAGAGAAACATATACTCATTCATGTTAGATAGGAAAAGGAAGAACATCTTGATACAATCTACATGTGTAGAGATGGCAGCAACCATTAAGAGAAAAAGAAAAGAGAGAGAGGTACTTCATTAGCCTTACCCACTCCTTCCCTCCAAAAATCCATCTCTCTCTAAAATCTCTCTTTTTCCATCAACCCACCTCCCTTTCTTCTTCTCTCTTCTTTCCTTTTTCTCCTTTGTGAGCCAACTTGCTCCCATGGCCAAAACCCAAAATGCTACTTCTCACTTTTCTTTTCTTTCCTCTTTAATCCTCTTCACCACCATCTAACTTCTGTGAATTATGGCATCATCATATTTTGGTTCACCGAATTTGTTTCTACCTGACAACATTTAATACTGGTACTGCGTAGTAGCTGCAGTCAAATAAAAGCACTAACGACCAAGAAAATAAATGTGCAAAAACACCCATTAGAGAATTGATTTCGTGCAAAGTTGCTTAATCAATTGTGTGCTGCTTTCAGAGCTCAGCAGGCCTATGTTGAGGGAAAATGTGTTAGTTGAAAGCTTCTGGTAGAACTTATTCGAAAGGGCTGGTGGCTTAAGAATGGTTTTTATTTGGCCCTTTCCCCTTGAATAAGCATAGCCCGGTAACCTCACTAAAGAGGAAGAATGTGTAATGCTATGCAGTTGTAGCATTTTCATTATTATATCCTTTAGAATAGTATTCCTAAAATGAACCAGGATTTATTAGTAAATGAAATCAACAATTCCTTTCCACTACCCATGCCTGGACACAAGCGTCTATTTACGTAGAGGCGCGCTGACAGATAATTTTGTTTTGAGGTTGCCATGTTGTGAACTTTGCCTCCAAGTGAGGTGATGAACCCCATTGTCGGGTTCTGTTCACTTCTTACATAGAATGGCTGTTTCTTATAGTTGATTTATACTCCCATTTTTCCTCTTGAGAGAGCACCTCAGACTTTCACTTTGTAACGGCTTGGCCCCCATTTTCTGTCTCTGTCACTTGCATGGACTCAACTCTAACCTACATGCATCATGTTTCAGCTGGCGAAGGTGCAATGCCCACGTGACACGCATTTTTGGGTGTATGATGATGGTCGTTATGAGGAAGAAGGTCATAACAATATCAGGGGAAAGAGAAGGTACGGATCATAAGACTTCTTGTTCAACCAGCTCTTCCTTTTCCTTTCTTCTCCACCCAGCTGAACCAGCTCTTCCTTCCTCTCCAACATACAGCAAAATATTTTAGAGGTCTTGTGAGGTAGATGGGTGAAGTGGTGGTTTAGAGAGAGGGAGTGCTGGTGTTTAGAGTGACATAGAGAGTGGTGGGTGACTGGTGTGCTGTATGGCTGAAGAACCTCCACCATCGGAGATGGTGGTGGAGATGGCGGGTTAGAGAGGAACTAGATGGGTTTGTGTGACTACTTGCAAGTAAGAGAGCTAGTGTGTGCTTGGTGGTGGCAATGGTGGCCACGGGTAGAAACAGTGAGGGGAGCTTTGGCCTGAGATGGTACTATTTTGAGAGAGGATATCGTGGGTATTGAGAAATTAATTAAAAATAAATATATATTTTTATTTTATATTGACCTAATTTTTTGATTGATTGCCGATTGGTCTAATTTTTAAAATAATAAATTTTCTAACATCTTTATATTATTATTTATATAGTTAAGTTGATAAAAAATATATAATGTATTTATTTAAAATTAAGTAGACACACTACATTATGTTAACGAGATATTTCGAATTTAGTGAATAATTTCTCATAATGACGTGGGCTGATATTTAATGCCTTCAATCTTTTGAGATGGTTTGCTGTACCGATTGCACAAAAACAAAGACAATAAAATGTCCTTTGAGAGAGACACCACAAATATATATATATATATATATATAGGTAAAATATACTTTTGTGCCTTTTACTTTTCACTTTCAATTATAATAATTAAAATTTTAAACTTTTAATTAGTTATAATATCACCTTTTTTATAAGTTTTTATTTGTATAATTGATGAGTAAAAATTCTGTACATCTCACGCAGTCTTTTTTGAAGGGTAAAATTATATTCTCACATTAAACAATATTATGTTACTCCAATCACTTAGCTCTTAAATTTCTTTACAGTAATTACTCACCAATCTCTCTTAAATTTTTTACAATTATTATATATATAAAACAAAATTAGAATTGCAAAATTTTTTTAAATCATTTAAAGTGAAAAAAGGTTGAGTGCATTTAGTGTTAAAATGGCATGAGAATATATTTTTACTCTTAAAAAAGAATTACGTGAGACGTACGTGACTTTTGACAATCAATTAAACTAACAAAATTTTATAAGAAGATGATATTATAACAAATTAAAAATATATTTTTAACTTTTACTATTAAAAGTGCAAGTTCGCAAGTAAAATTAGGTGAGTGAAAAATGCATTTTACACTCTATATATATATATATATATATCTTTTGAGAGAGGGCGCGTGCCAGCCTGCCAAGTTTTCGAAAATGTAGAGAGAGAGAGAGACAGAAAGAGACGTTGGAGGTGGGCCCATAGATTTTGATGTTTTTAAGCGGAGCATTGAAATTGCAAGAGTAATGAGATATCATCTTAGCCATTGAACTGAAACAAAAGTAAATCCCCACCGTTCTAACTAAATATATCTCGCATACATCTTCAAAACCTGCTCTGTTTTACTATACAGATATTTGTCACTGGTACTGATATTGTTTGCAAAATATGAAAGTCATACTATACAAACAAATGTTTTGAATAGTGGACAGTTAAGTGAATCGAAAAAGAGTAATCTTCGGGTAAATCGTTATTAATTTGTAATATTATAATTATATTATTAATTTATTTATTAATAAAAATAAAAAATATTTTATTTTTTTACACTAGTTTTAATATTTAAAATTTAAAATTTAAAATTTTAAAATTAACACCTAAAATTTTACTTTAAAAGTTGAATTGAACGGTCAAATTACTGATTTTAGTGACTGGTCACGGTTCAACAGCGAGTTTTACTAGGTTTGACTGAATTTTAATCAAAACGAATTTAAAAAACTGATCGGACCGTCATTTGATCCAATTTTTAATTTTTTTGGTTCAATCGACCGATCCAGTCTGAGTTTCAAAACAGTAATACAAACACTACATGGCAAAAGACCCTATGTAATTAGTAATTATTCTTTTATTTATCTGTTTCAAAAAAGATAATAGTTATATGAAGACATGTGATTAGATTTAAGGGGGAAAAAAATTAATTTCCTCCTTGATTACTTCATGACTTGTCAACTTAATTGCATCATTTTAACACATGGTAGCAATATCAAACTTGTCAATATTTTAGGCTTTGTGACTATTTGTAATGGGCTAAAATTTGCATGTCTACAAAGTTCTTCTCGAGATTTGCCTGCATATGCGATAAAGGCAGGTGAGAAGTGTGTGATTCTCATTATTTCAATTTTTGTAGGGCTAATTACACTAATGGTTCTTATAGTTTATACTAATAGTCCACGCAGATGGCAGCATTTGAGGGGCACAATAGTAAATTCACATGTTTTCTAACATAATATTGAGTATACGTATATATTCATATCCTCTTATCTCATTTCTAAACAAAGTCCAGTGTTAAGTCATATCAATTATTCAGAATTCATTCCTATGCAGGGTGTTTTATTACATTAGTAATATAGATTTGTAATTAATAAATATATTTTTAATGAGTAAATAAAACATGACAAGATCTGATACGTATGAATATCGAAAAATCTCGTACTAACTATTGGATCTTTTTTTTTTTTATCTCATCTCTCTCCCCACCAGTTTCTGTAAATAATGGCGGCATTCAAGAATTCCTAACATCTCTTAAAGCCCTCAAATTTTAAAAATAAAAAAGAGAGCCCCAAAATCAACAACATCAATTGACTCTGAAAAAAATGTGGTTTAACAATACAAAAATAAATTGTAAATATAACAAAAATTTGAAGGCTCAAATTTCTTAAACCTCACATGCTGTTAAGACTTTAAATAGTTTTTACATCTGTTCAAAAAAAAAAAAAAGCCTCATTCTAGATGAGAAAAAAGAACCAAAATCAACACACTGGTTAACTTCATAAGGAGAAGAAAAAAAAAACAGGGGCTTATTCAAAAAGTAGATATTAAACAAAATTTTACAATAATATTAAAAATATAAAAAGTCTTATTTAAAATTGTCAGTTTATTACTTCAAATTATCTTGAACCAACCTTGTTATTGGGTTAGAACGTACAAAAACTGATTCTCTTTTTTTTTTTGATACATAAAAAGGATTGTGCTAGGCTACGCAATAATTCCGTCAGGGCACTAGACTTCACAACAGCACGAAAGGGGAGCCAGAATCTCCATGTGAGATTCAATCCACGAGGCAAGTTAGAGGCATAATCTTATACACCGCCCGTGAACCATAGAACATGAATGATCCTAACAAGAGCCAGTGAGGAGTCGAACCCAAGCATTGAGCGAGCAGGACGATGAACTCACCCGCTGAACCGATCTCTTGTTGGTACAAAAATTGACTATTTATTAACTACAAAAAACTGTTTTGTTGGCCAAACTTGGTTGAAAACTGAATCATGATGATGATACTATCTGGGATAAAATTCTCAGAAAGCAAATACCTTAAGAAGAATAGTTTATTTTGACTGGCCTTCCAAGAGGAGGGCCTATCATGTTTGGAAACGCATTGTGAAATAAAGAAAAACATCATCCTTAAGGGCACCAAACGGATGGTTGGGAATGGAGAGAGAATCTCCATTTTGACTTTGGACAACCTTAAGAGGTGATCAATGGTTTTACTAGGACCTTAGAAAACCATAATCATTCATTCTCTGTATTACTACGCTGCTAGAATAAAGTTAGTCGATGCTTATTTCCCACATACTGTCATTGCTTCTTTTCCAACAAAAGAAATGCACGACCCATCACAATGAAAGTATTCAGAATCTTAAAGACAAAGCACCCATCCCAATAACATACCTTGGAATAACGAAATTATAGAAGCTTTCAACGTCCTTGAATCTAATGAGCCAAGCTTCCTTGACTGATAAAATGGAATTTTTCTAATGCAGGTAGAATTAAAACTGAACATTGATGGCTGCTCCAGAGATAATCTAGGACCTGGTAGATTTGGTCTCTTCAGCGATGAGAGAGGAATGTGTGCAACGCTTTTTCGGGAAATAGGACAAATGTGTAAGTCTGGAAGTAGAAATATGAGACATAAACAAAGTATTAACAATCATTCTGGAGAAACAGTAGATCAACATATGCATAGAAACGGATTCTGAACTGGCTATGAATCTTCTAAGGGATGGTTCAGTGCAAAATTTTATCTTTTCTTTGTGAAGCACAAAAAAAAAAAATTAATATGTGAGATGCCCAATATTTGTGTCATGTGAGATTTGTAGTTAATTAAAATTGTACGTTTTCTTTATATTTTAAAAGATATACTGAAAAACTTAATAGTGCATGGTATTTTTTTTTCACTAGCATTGTGAAAATTTTAATTTCAATATAAGTGAGTCATTATAGCGACATCATAATATAAAGTGAAGATAACTAACACAGGGATTGAAAATAATAACTAACTTGCAATAGATAGATTTTGCCAATTTTTTTGCGAAAATAACATTTTTTGTGAAAATAGTTTCCTATCTAATATTGTTTCGAAAATAATTTCCATATTAACATTATTAGTGCCATCTCTCCTGTTTTATTAGGATTTTATTGACAGAATTTCTGTTGTAATTAATAAAAACAGAAATAATGTGTATATATATTACAATCAGTGTTCAAATCAAGATCTCTAGCACGATTTCAAGGTTTTGGCTGTCATCAATGTTGGGGCTTCATCATCGGGGATACATGTACTAATACAGAACTACTCTTATGAGCTATTAAATTCAGCTTACAGATTCCTTCTTACAAGCTTCTTCCTTCACCTTCTCCTCGTCATCTCTTTTTTTTTTTTTTTTTCCGTTTGCTCAGTTAAAAAATGAAGAAAGGGGCAACCACCATAAGAATTGCAATGGATCCATTGCAAAATGCGGTTTAAACCACAGCTATTAACCCAAAAAAAATGAGCCCGTCATCGGAGCCCTTTCTCCTCATCCCTGTTTCTAACTTTTTACCCTGTATAGGTCTATTATACGTTAACGTAGATATATATATATATATGTCTATCATATAAAAATCATAATGATAGACATTTTGTTTCAAATTGAATGGCACTCAATTAACATCATAAATTATAGCATATTATAAAGTGATGATAAATTATGTATGAATTTCTTAATTGTATAGCATATTAGCATTATCCTTCATAAATATAAAAACATAAAATAGAATGCACGTAGGCGCCACCTAGGATAGAAAAGGTGGGTCTCCAGTAATCGCTACAAATGTTGAAGCCTTATTACATACCGATAGAGGAAAATAACCACTCTGAAACCCTCTCCAGTTATTGCTACACAAAAGCTCTCCCCTGGGAGCACACAGCAGTAAGCCACAATATCAAAACCAAAATCCTCTATAAACAACCCATCACATAGTTCTTCAAACTCGATCAAAGTAGCCCCAGATAATTAATATTCGTTACAACAAATGCAATTTCTTTACCTAAATATGTAATCCCAATCACGGGGGACATATTCCTCCAGCATTTGAAGCTTTCATCCTGCCAATGAGAAAGAGCAGAAACCCCTCCGGGCAGGGCAGGGCAGGGCAGTCCCAAGGGGGAAAAAAATCAACAATCATCTGTATATAAGAGCATCACGCCCAGGCCCGACCCCTATGTAATTGATGGGAATACCAATAAGTTCTTCTATCCTTTCCACGTATTGTCGTGCGGCCTTTGGAAGATCGGAGTAGTTTCTGACATAAGAAATATCACATTTCCACCCCGGCAAAACTTCATATTCCACCTGACATACGTAAGATAAAAGAGCAATTAACAATGCCAACAGAAGCCACTAGGAGGCACACCGTTATATTGTGTTTCCAGCTGTTGCAAACTCAATCAATTGATTTTCAGTTATTTCCTTCAATTTTTGTTTCCTACCATTAGCATTTTGCAATGAGAATGAATTGCATGCCATACACAATTAGAAACAGTAAGCTTTACTAGACGTCCACTCAAAAAAAGAGAGAGCATGTTTTACATTATCAATACAACAGAGATCCAGGAGTAGGGGACGGTAGAACATCAGATATAAGTCATAAAATGTAGGTCAATCTTCCTATTGATGACATTAGAAATAAGATTATGTTTTAGGACAAATAAGATTCATTGATAGGGCAGGTGAAGAGTTGAGTTTTATTTTATATTATTCTGCACATATGAGATCCCTTCTCATTAGTGTTTTTATGTTATTGTCCACGTATGAGATCCTTTCTCACTAGTGTTCACATCTAGGAAGCACAGACACAGACACACAACACAAACATAACGCAGCAAGGACACGCCACCACAACAAGTTTCAAAAAATGCATGACATGACACAGCTGCGACACGGCACAAAAATATAATTTTCTTGTCATATATATGAATACTTAACTCAAAGACAATTAAAAAATTGTATTATAACACTAATTAAAATTAAAACTCATATATTTCATAACTTAATCATTAAATTACATATAAGCCCATATAATATTTATTTTACAATTAGATCCCAAGTTATTTTTTCAAACTTACAACATGTTTTACCTGTGTTTAAGTCATAGATACATGTATCCTTCAAGTGTCCAGAGTGTGTCATGTTCTAAACAAATTTACAAAAATTACGACATGTTTAGACACGTGTCGGGGGAATGACCACCGAATATCATCTATGACATGGACGTAGAATCTTCTTACAAGTGACCATCCTTAGGTTGGCATTCTAAAGAATGACTTCTTAAGGGTTCAAATGCACGGACAACAAAAGGGGAACAACCAACTGTCCACTAGGGTGCTGTTTTTTATTGAGCATCCAGTGTAAAGTTTCTATTCAGTGGACCAATGGCATAAAAGTTTAAGTCTCCATCAAGTATCAAAACAGTTGCTGGTGGAAGCTGGTGAAAGTCATTATATACCACTTCCAAATAATATATGGAAAGAAAAAAGAAGTACTTGCCTTCAGTTTCTCGAGAACACAAAGATCAGCAGGGAATGATATGACTGCTGTACCATCTAAGTGTCTATAAGACACCCCCAACTGAATTTCAGGAAAATCCGATAAAACATCGAGTTTGGTGAGATTTAGAGAAGAAAAGCCATTGATCTGACAGCAGTATCTTAAAGCAACTACATCAAGCCAGCCACAACGACGAGGACGACCAGTATTCGTGCCAAACTCCTGCCCAGCAAACCTAAGGAGGTCACCACCTTTACCCAAGATTTCTGTTGGGAAAGGACCCGAACCAACTCTTGTAGTGTACGCTTTAACCTGCACCAGAAACATCAGTTCAGCACCATAAAGGGACGTGATATAATTAAAAAGTGTAATGTGCGAAGCACAAATGTTATTGTACAATCTTTTCTTATCTTATTAGTATTTTTAACTGCATTTTCAGAGAAGTGTCCCTCTTAAAAAATGCAGTTTTTTTTGTTTTAAAAAACTGCTGAAGACACCAGTTCCTTCAGAGTTGATGCGCCTGATTCACTGTTCAAGGCTTCAAGCTGTGACGAATGCTTATTACCACATATCTTCTACTTAATTGGAAAGAAAACGCTTTAAACAAGAGGTGCTCAGGAGTAAAGAAAAGAAGAAAAAAAAAAAGCCAAAGAAATTAAAGAATTATAGACTTACCACTCCAATTAGGTCACCAACAACTCTAGGGGCAATGCCAAGACCAGTGCAAATTCCACCTGCTGATGGGCTAGAGGAAGTAACAAAGGGGTAGGTTCCAAAGTCAACGTCCAACATGGTTGCCTGACCACCTTCCACTAAAATCTTCTTCTTTTTTGCAATGGATTCATTCATGACATGCACAGTATCAGCAATGAATGGTTCCAACTTCTCAGCGAATCTCTTGTATTTTTCAATTTCCTGTCTCAGCATCTCTTGGCTATACTTAAAACCTTGGAATCTTAAAGCTGCATCTGACAATAAGAGATCAAGCTTCTGAGGGAAAGTGTCCATACCCCTAAGGTCACATATTCTAATGCCACTCCGGATCACTTTGCTAGAGTAACATGGTCCAATGCCTCTCTTGGTAGTGCCAATAAAGGAATTAGCTAGCTCGGCCTCTCTAAACCCATCTACTGCTTGATGATAGTCAAATAACAAGTGAGCACGATCCGATACCAATATCCTTCCTTTGCAGGAGATCCCATTAGATTCAAGGCCATCAATTTCTTCAAACAATGCTGGTAAATGCACCACAACCCCATTACCGATCACACAAAGAGTTTCCTCATTAAGAATACCCGAAGGAACAAGATGAAGGGCAAACTTCTTGCCCTCTGCATTGTAAATAGTGTGTCCAGCATTCGCTCCACCCTGACATCAAGTTATATTTAAAGCTTCAGACTACACAGGTTGCAAGTCACAGATACCAGGCTGTTTAGGAAACCACAAAGTTAGGCCAGCTAAAGACACTGGTCACTATTACAATCACATAAAGCACATTTAAATGAAGGTTTACTAACTCAAAAAGGCAGATCTTTTCTTTATTTATTTATTTTGTCTCAAAAGAGCATATCTTTCACCAGCCACATGTAAAAATATAATTTGAATGACGGCAATATAGACGTTCAGGTTCACATGTAATCCAAGAATCATAAAGGTAAGTATGAAAAGAGTTACAATCTACGGTTCATCTAAGTCATGGTTTTAGATGTTAGAAACTAACTAGTCATTTTGTTGCAAATTTTTTAGCCTTTACATGGATTGTTTCCACATTAAAGTTTCAAGACATGTAAGACACCCGTAGCAAATGGCCATGTCATATCAGAAGTAATGTTGAGTCTTTGGCCAAACAATGAATCAACTTTGATTCACATTAGCAATCAGTAATCACGAATCAACATTCATAACTGGGAACAGAGTCTCGCGATTATGCTCATCTCTTGATGCAATTTAGCTCAACATAATGTTCTTTTGCAACTTATCAAAGAATAATAACAAAGCTCCAGGTCCAGATGTTTCACCACGGCTTTTTTCCAAGAGTGTGAATAGGCAGGATTTCATGTAAACAGTCCTATATATATATATTATTTTGAGACAAGGGAGTTTAAGAAGAGCTTCATAGCCTGTTTGGAACTTTTTGTTTTTGGGGGGGGGGGGGGGGGGGGGGGGGGGGGGGGGAGGGGAGGGGAGCTTTTAAAATTTTCCCTGCCTTTTCTCTTCCCTTGCTTGATTCTACCTAAAATAGAAGGGAAGGGAGAGGGAAGGAAAAAAGGAGGAAAAATTTTAAATCAATATTTCTCTTTCTCTTCTTTCCCTCACTTTCCTTCTATTTTCTTTGAAAAACCAAACAGGAAAGGGAAATTTCTTTTCCTTCATTTTCTCTTTCTTTTCCTCTCCCTTCCCTCCCCAGTAAATGAATCTTTTTCCCGGGCGTGTGTGTTTGTGTGTGTTGTTTTTTTTTTTTTTTTTTTTTTGGGGGGGGGGGGGAGGGGGGGGTGGGTGTTAGTGTCTACAAGGTTTTAGCAAAGTTTCTTTGGTCTAGGCTGAAAACAGTTACAGGAACAGTAACATTAGACTTCCAAAACACCTTTGTGGGTGTCCATCAATTCTTGATGCAGTTTTCATTGCTAATGAATGCATGGATTCTCTTGTGAAGAGTAAGGTGGTGTTTTGGAGAGTCGGTGAAAGATTCGGTTTCGAGATCCGGTGGCGGGGGTAAGTGCTGTCCTCGAACGCTAAGCTAACTCCCTATGTTGATTCCTTCTTTTGTGCCTGCCGATTCGATTACTCCCTCAAAGCCCCTTCTCGAGACACTCTTTCTTAGTCCCTTTGCCTTCTCCTTTTCGATGCCATCTCTTATTTCCCCTTAGATGTCACTTCCTCTATCAAAGAGCGGCTATTCACCATCAGGAAAGACAGTAAGCCTTTTGGGTCTGCTATGCAAAAGAGTTTCTGCTATATCTGATGGAATGGATGGGCTTGGGGCATAGATGGAGGAGGTGGACTAGGTGGTGCATATGCCCGGTCAGATTTTCCATTTTGGTTAATCGGGTACTAAAAGGATACTTTGAGGACTCCAGGGGTTTGAGGCAAGGTGGTCCTCTCTCCATTCTTGGTCATCATGGCTATGGAGCCTTCGAGTTCGATAATTCAAAAAGTCGTCAGTGGCAGTTTGGTCCATGGGTTTGTAGAAGGTAGTAGGGATGGGAGTACAATTTCTGAGTCTCACCTCCTTTTTGCAGATGATAACTAGCTTCTTTGTGGGGCAACAAGAGCTAGAGTTAAGATTTTTGAGATGTGCGCTTCTATGTTTTGAAGCAGTTTCAGGTTTGCCAAATACTTTAGCCAAGAGTGAGATTATTCTGGTGGGGGAGGTTCAGAATGCAGTCGGCTTAGGCAGCTATTCTGGGTTGTCGAATGTGTTCTCTTCCTTCTTGTTTGGGTTCCTCTTGGTTCCTCATTCAACGCTAAAGATATTTGGAATGGGGTGGTGGAGAGGTTTGAGAGAAAACTGGCTACGAGGAAAAGGCAATATATATCTAAAGAGGACATTTAACACTAATCAAGAGCACCTCATCAATCCCCCTACTTATGCTATGTCTTTATTTGTTATCCCATGCACGACTTCTTAAGGGGGCCCTAGGGAGTTCACGTAGTATTAGAATAAAGCATAGAGACAAGAAGACGGAGAGAAGAAACCTTACAAAGATAATAGATTCTTTGTATCAAAATGCATTGTGAATTGCAGTCTTACATTGATAGAGAGCCTCTATATGTAGGTACAAAAGAAGTGTTAAACAAGAAATAAAAAAGAGGAAACTAAGCATATAAAGAATTGAATAATATAATATTCTAAAATACCCTCTCAAACTCTAGGATTAAAATATATACCAACTTGAGTTTGGAAACCAAGCCGAATATGGAAACCGTCGTGAAAACACCTTGATGGACGTGTCTTTGTTAAGAGATACCAGCAGTTTCATCAAATGAAAAAACAAACAATGCCACGAACAAAGTAAATCGGCCAAGAGGAATTCTGAACTAGTTTAGGGTTGAACCAAATGGGCTGAGCTAGCGCGTGAGTATACGCATGTGGAGATGCCCAGTGAGCAGGAAGCCACAAGATACAAAGGGCTCTAGAAAAGAGTTAGATACAAGAGTAGAGGGGCTCTGGGCAAAGGGAGCCAAATGATCCAAGAGGTTCAATGATCAGACGTGCGAGATGTGTGCAGAGGAGAGCTGCATATATGTTCACATGACAATGCAGATGCACGGGAGAGTGGAGAAAAGTTACGGTGCGTGTGGTCACATGACAGAGTAAGGTTTTCGGCGTGATTGTTTACAGAAGGTTGGTGCATGATTGTTCTCATAAGATACACAGGTCGGTGGCTTTGATGCATAGTTAAAATCTATGTTACCTCGAACCCAGATCGTTCAGGTACGTGAAACGGAAACGGGAACGTGGTACGCCACATGTTCTAAAATATGGTGTGCTAGGGGTAAACTTCTATAAAGTATATTATTCAAATTAAGATACTTCTAGAAGAATTTTTTTTAATAATCAAACTTTTAATAAAACACAATTTATGTTTTTTCAAATTAATCATCTAAACACATTCTAGGAGTATTATGGGTCTTTTTTTTTTTTTTTAGGCACATTATAATGCCAAAATTCTATTCTTCCTATATTTTTGTTCATTATAATTTATTATTTTCCTCCGTTAGGTGACCTTTAAAGATATAATAGGGAAAAAAAATTGGGATCGCTTTGGATCACTAAATTTACCGTTTTAGAACACTAGAGTATCATGTTTTAGAACGCTACATCAAAAACGCAGTTCGCTAGGGTAGTAGAGTATTATGGTAACACAAGCTAAAATATGTAAGATGTAATTTTGCATCTCCTTGCAAAATTGTAAATGCAAAGGTTTTGTAAGGCCCTGGAGTTTGAAAGAACTCATTCAAATTTGCAAACAAAGTCATAAACTAGTCAACCTTGTAGCATCATAGTGACCATTCTGTAAGCTTTTCTCTGAAAAGACCATTAGTTTGATAATTGGATAAAAGGATCCATATCTGTTAGAAAATAATCTATTAATCACAAGCCATCTATAGCACTCTGTGGATTCCCCTTTTATAAGTCTTCTACAATTTATCATTTGAGATTAAAAATTTTGAAAAATCATCAGTATTCATTTCAAAAGCAGTACAACCACATTATGCCAAATAATTATTCGTTGCGATAGTTATCCAAATGGATTTGTTTCGATGGGGAAAAAAAAAACAATGATCTTAGCAAAACATATGGGGATGAAACTTATTGTCTAAGCTTATTTACAAATCCTTCTAATTAAGGAACACCAAAAACAAAAAGTAAAACAAAATGAATAAAATAAGAAAAAGCACACCTCCAACAAGCCAGTGCTGCCACCACAACCTAGAGAGAGAGCATTGTTGTCATCACATCTTAAAGACAATTTCAACCACTTATACCCTCCTAATACCTATTACCACTATCACTAGCAACGCTAGCACCTCTATCAATAGGTGACCACCACATTTAACATGCAACCATGATCCATGCCCACTAACTCATATGACCATTCTATTTGATCCCACAAGGCGGAGGCCCAATTAAAGGGGCTTCTCTCGAGCACCGACACAATGTAGAAGCCCCACATGCAAAGGTATCACACTTTTTTAATGGAGGACAGATTACAAAATAAGGGCCTAAAGTCGCCTATAATAAGAATTGTCACGGGTTTTGGTTATGGGGAAATTTCTAAGGTTGGGGTTTTATAAAATTGAATTAGGTTTCTAGGGTTCTTAGATGAGGAGAACAAAAATAGAAAGAAGAGTTTTGGCTTGATTTTCAAAAGTTGCAGATTTTTGGAATTAGCAGAAGGAATTCTCCAAACAGCAACAATTTTATAGTATTACAGTATGGATTTAATGGCTAACTCACAGGGGAAAGAGTTAGGGATCATTTGGGCTTGAGTAGCTAGGGTTCTGGGGCTAAAACAGGGGCAGTTTTGGGAAAGAGAGGAAGATGACTTCAAAACTCCCTACTAGAATTTCAGAGAAACAACCCTAAGATAAGGTTGCACAAAACACCTTAAAACATACCAAAAAGATCAAAAAAAAAATTTTAACTCCCACAAATAGGAGGATTATATGCATATTTACAGACTGAGAGACTTCTATTATCCTATAAGGACCATGAGGTCCATGACTCAAATGCTAAAAAGAAGAAAGCTAAGAAATTTTGACTAATTAGATCAATCTACTCTATGCGTAATAAAGAATCCACATAAGACACAAATAGCTGTACATGACCTATAAGACAACCAATGGGTGACCCTTACAACCCATGACTAGTAATTTGTAAAATTACCAAAATACACTTGACATCTTAAACCTAATAAAGAGTCATAAAATCTGTCTAGAAATATTCTAGCCTATAAAATAGATAAAAATATGACTCAAATTGACCATAAACATACGTACAAAACTCAAAGTGTTGCTCCATGTAAAATATCAAATTTGCCCTCTTATTTTTCCATGCTCTACATCATTTTTCTAGTTGCCACCGCACCAGATTACCTAACAATATCCACCGACACCAAACAAACCACGCCTCTACTACTAGCATCCAATCACCACTATTTGCTCTGGCACCACCACCAGCAACACCTGGAAATTTGTAGCCACTCCCCCAATGCATCATTATTTTAACAAGTAAATACCACCACCTCATTGTAATAATTCCAATGCATGTTCCAGCTATTAGCTCCTCGAACACCCTAACAACTGTGCCCAACATACCACCAAAAACACCCTTAATGGTTAATACCACAGCAAATCCAGCACCATTTCTGAAAAATGGCTACTAAGCTCAAACCACCCCCAACAACCACTTACTACTCTTACTAAAAAGTAGAAACTCAGCATCTGGAATATGCACATAAACAGTTACTTATATCCATCCTAGCACCACTACTACCAGTAACCTACTACCTCCTACTTTGCCTTGCCAGCACAACTGCCTTTAGTAAATTGCCAATTTGGCTAGTAAAACCTCAAAAATGTCACCACCATCAAATTAGTTTGTCTGTTAGCCACCGATCTGCTCCAATTTCTATTATTTTTTGGTGTTAAGAGTAATTGGTTGTTGAAGACCTAATGTCAACACCAGGCCACTAAGAGTACAAATGCTAACAATGTGTGACGTGTCCAATCAATGTTGACATAAAAGGATGCCTTCTGATTTTCTGGACTTAGATTAAGATGAATGACCAAATAGTTGGGACCAAGTTTCATTGAATAAAAGAGTGTGAGTCATTTTATTTCTGTACCACAAAATTACATATCTCTTGAAACGTGTTATAAAACTTGCTGGCCAAAGAACTCTATTTTCAATTGTCAATAATTGCTCTATGTTCTGTGGAAAATGAAATTGAGTACATTGTTACCTAGGGAGGAAAACAATATAAAATATAAAATAGAAACAAAAGAGTAAATTACATGATCGTTGTTTCAAAAGAACAATTATATAAGACCCAATAAGAAAATTATAGTCCTAGACCAAATAAGAGACCCACTTGATGCTTTAAAAACCAGAACTAAGTTTCATTGTATAAGTGTATAAATTTATACATTTTTTTTGTAAGTGTATATATTCATACACTAAGTAACCTAATCTTTCTAACAAAGTGGACAAACTGTGCTCCAGTCCTTGAACTAGCAAATTGGAAAAAAATCAGTGTCAAATTCTCAAACTCAAAATGGTCAAATTCTAGAATTCTAGTTTGAACTAGTAGTTGGTTGCCACATTTACTGTTTTCTTTTTTGATAAGTAAAGAGGATTAAATAAAAGGGCATCAAGGGGATGCAACCCATATACAAAAGCAAAAGGACCCACAGAGGGCTAAGCAGACTCACACCTCCATATTATCTACAAAATCCAAAAAAAGATTGATGTCAGGATAAGACTTCCCAGAAAGCCAACTATACAACATGGACAACAAACCACTTTTCAGTCTATACACAGGAAGCTCAAAGCCTTGGAAAGATCTATAGTTACGCTCCCCCAAACCAGCCAGCTTAAGCAAAAAGGAATGAGCCTCCAAACTTACCTTCTTCTTCTATCTATGAGGGCACCCCACCAACTATGCAGAGCCGCTTTTACATCCCAAGGAAACACTCAAGACATCCCAAAAGTAGTCAAAACAAGCACCCAAAACTCCTTAAACATGGCGCAATGCAAGAGCAAAAGAATCTTTGGTCAATTTTTTGTTACTTTAGAATTGATTCTCTATTTGTTTTTCAATTAAGTTCAGTTGGGCTTTAATTTATGTCTTTGTTGCCTTTTGCTAGATTGGCACAAATCCCATGAGCAAAAATGGTATTGGGATACTCCCAATTTAAACTACATTAGAACCGTGCACTTGCGTCAACCAAACACAAACAACACCAGTTGATCACCACTTGCCACCTCTTAATGAGGTTATCAGAAGTAAGAATTCTGTCGTGCGCTGCACGCCACACAAAGAAAGCCACTTTAGTAGGTGCACCAGCTGACCAAACCCTATGCCAAGGGAAGTCAGCCCCTCCACTCCCCTTCAAAGCTACATAGAAATATCTCACACTAAACCTTTCACTTGCAGAAGCATCCCATCTAAGCTTATCCAGACTCACTCCCATTCTGCGAGCAGCATAGACTTTCTGTAACAAATCTACGAACTCACCCTCCTTCCAATCCTGCAGAGGCCTCCTCAGATTGATATCCCAAAACACCTGACCATATGTCGCCTGAAGATACGAGGCTATAGATGCCTCTGGATCTGCTGCCAAGGCAAAAATCACCGGAAAAGCCTCCTTCAACGTAGTATCCCCATACCATTTGTGATGCCAAAAACTAAATCTATCCCCAAGCCCCACCTCCCAATAAATGTGCCTCTCAAACCCGCTCCAATTGAGCCTAATAGCTTTCCAAACCCTTTTACCATGAGGCACATAAACCTCTAGCATCCTCCAATCTCCCCACTTAGCTCCATATTTGACAGTCACAATCCTTTGCCAGTTCCTATCCCTCTCATAAGCAAATCTCCACAATCATTTTTCTAAGAGAGCCTTATTCAGAAGGAATAAACTTTTGATCTCCAACCCTCCATCTCTGATAGGCGAACACATCGTATCCAACTTTACCAAATGATATTTAAATTCCTCTACAACCCCACTCCACAAGAAGTCACTCTGCAACTTTTTGAGCCTCTTAACCACTGACCCAGGAATGCTGAAGAAGGACATGAAATAGGTCGATAAGCTTGCTAAGGTACTTTTAATGAGAGTTAGTTTTGGCCCTCTAGACAGGTACTGTCTTTTCCATCCTGCCAGTCTCCTCTAGAATCTCTCGACCACCACATCCCACACAAACTTAACCTTAAACGAAGAACCCAGCGGTAAACCAATATAGCTAGAAGGAAGAGACGCCACTGCGCATCCAACCGAAATGAGCTCCGACTTCCTATTATTCACCTTCAAACCCGAAACCGCCTCAAAGCACAGTAAAACACAGTGGAGATGCCCCAAATGCAAGGGGCTGGCCCCACAAAAAACCATAGCATCATCAGCATAGAATAGATGCGAGACTTCCACATTGGGACCATCCACCCACCCCACTTGCCTCACCTGAAAGCCTTCCAAAAAATTTCCTTTGCACTGCCTCGCAATCATCTTGCTTAGAGCCTCCATGACTATAATAAACATCAAAGGTGACAAAGAATCACCTTGTCTCGACCCTCTTGAGGTCTGGAAAAAGCCCATAACCCATTTATCCCCAAAACCCATTCTTTCCAATAAATATAACAAAAACTCCCAGTTGACATGGTCGTAAGCTTTTTCTAAGTCAAGCTTACAAATCACACTTGGAACCCACGCCTTAGACGAGAGTCCATTGTCTCATTGGCCACTAGCACCGCATTCAAAATCTGTCTTCCTTCCACAAAGGCATTTTGCGATTCAGAGATAATGGAGCCTAAACTTCCTTCAACCGGACCGCTAGGACCTTAGCCAATAACTTGTACACTCCACCTAGCAGGCTAATGGGCCTGAAATCTTTGATGTCAACCGCTCCTCCTTTCTTAGGGATCAAAGCTACAAAGGTGGCATTAAGGCTCTTTTCAAATTCTCCACTCTCATGGAAAGCTCTAAACATCCCCATGACCTCTTCCTTGACCGTTCCCCAACAGTGAGAGAAAAAGGCCATTGTCATATCAACCAGACCAGGAGCTTTGTCACCATTAAGAGATTTAAGAGCTGAAAAAACCTCATCTTCTGTGAAATCCCTTTCCAAACTGTTACACAGCTCACCTGAGATAACATCAAACTCTAGACTATCTAGCCGGGCCTCCAATGCCCTAATTCGGAATACAACCTCCGATAGAAACCCATCATCCCTTCCTTCACCTCATCCTCCTCCTCAAACACAAAATAATACATCTTTTATTGAGATTTCGTATACAAACTAATTTAATTAAGTAAAAAAATTGCTTCCATAATTATTGTATTTGTTTTATTTGTTTTACGTACTATAAATTTAGGTATTTTTTAAAGAAATTAATGCATAGAAATATCAAATTATTTAAATAAAATATATGTTTATATATTTATATTTGGATAGATTATTCTGCATCTATATGCATGCTCCAGCTCTCACATATTCACTTGACCAATTGGTTACTTAGTTCATGCATATGCACCTCATTCATTGAAAATTGGAAAACCGAACCAAATCATAGATGTATACATGTATTTATGCATTTATGTACGTATAGTTGCATACCTGACAGCGAGCGACGATGTCGAAGTGCTTGGCCAAGATATCGACGAGCTTGCCTTTGCCTTCGTCACCCCATTGAGAGCCCAACACGCCCGAGACCTGACTCAGCGAACCAATTCGACTCAGCCCCTCACTCGCCTGCTCGGCGGCCACGGCGGATGAAGAAGAAGAAGAAGAAGAAGAAGAAGGAACCGACTTCACGGAGCACACCGTGACCTTACGATGTTGAACAGGAAGAAGTTGAGACCCACCGCCACCATTACTTCCACAGGTTCTGACGGTTTCGCCATAGAAGCTCCTCTGTGGAGCTGTGATAGGGTTTGATTCGAGTCTCAGCGATGACAGGTTCATGACGGCGTCTGTAGTACTCGGACCAAAGTGGAGAGAGTAACAGCCTGTTTGGAACTTGGGGGAGGCAAGGGAGGGAAGGGAACGTGAGGGAAAAGAGGAGGGGAGGGAAGGGGAAAAAGGAGGGAAAGTTTTAAATCCAGTTATCTCTTTCTCTCTCTTCTTTCTCTTTAATTTTCTTTACAAAATCAAATAAGGAAAGGATAGGGAATAGTACTTTCCCTTCCTTTCCCTTCTCTTTTCTTTCCCAAGTTCCAAACAGGCTATAAGTTTTCAGAAGGAAAGCCGAGGGTTTTAGGCCGTAACAAGCTGAGTCACGCCTTCAAGCTTCGTCTAAAGTCAAGCTAAACTGAAGGTTTGGGCCGGGCCTGTTGGCTCCCCTCAAAAATCGAGTCAGGCTGAAAGGCAAAACCCTAGGTCCAAGTCTTACTAGCAGCTTTATAAGTAGGCCTGTCAACGAATCGGGTCTAATTTGGATCCGATCTAATAAGATTCAGATTTAATTTATGAGATTCGATCCGTTAATCCAGATTCAATTGATCTAATTAGTTACGAATCGGATATGATGAGATCCACTAAGTCCAGTTTTAGACCCAATTCGATAAGAAGTAAATTTTGATTTTAAGTTTAGCCCTAATTCCAATCTCATTCCCGTCTCTACCAATCTCTACCAATCTGCGATACTCCACCATCGCAGTCGTTGGCCACCATAGCAAGCAACGAAGACTTTCTACCATTCCACTACAGAAATCAACGCAGGGTTCCACCATACCAAGCAACATCGACCATTAAACTGAGGGTTTGTCAAGATTAGGCCAACAATTGTGAATCTCTTTGGTTCTGAAACTGTTGAAATGGTTTTTCAAGGACGTCATGGAGAATCAAAGCGAAGCTAGCGCGAAGCTAGCGAGAGGTTCTTTTGTTCTAGTTTCGATCGAAACAAGGTATGTCTTTGGTTCTCTAATTACTGCTCATGGTCTTGTAGATGGGTTTATGATTTATTTTTGGTTGCTCAAGAGAAGTTTTAGACAAGCTTCAGTTGAGTTTTTCCCATTTTGTTGTAGTGTTAATCGTTTTTTAGTTTGGTTTTGTGTTATAGGTTTTTGGGTTTGTGATTGATTTTGAAGAAAGCTGCGAAGCAACTATGAGCTTGCCTTTCTTGGAGAGAGTGTATCGGTACTGGTACTATTCTACTGTTCTTCTTCTTCATCTTTAAAATCATATTATGCTAAGATGTTATTTTAAATCTTTAAATTCACTCTTCCTTGATATTTGATTTGTTTGCCTTCTACAATGTATTTTTTCCGGATATATGTCTAATTCAATTCCATTTGAGGGAATGGGAGGTTAGTGAGCATGAAAGTCTTCATTTGATGGCAGGTCCTATGTTAGATAAGTTTGAGAAATATTGGGAAGATTGTTGCTTGGTGTTAGTCATTGCTGTGGTTCTTGATCCAAGGTGCAAATTGATTTTGGTACAATATTGTTATGGTAGAATTTATGGTAAGAATGCTCAAAGGCATGTTGAAAGGGTCCAAAATGCCTTCACTAATCTATTTAGTGAATATAGGGGTGCTTTCTCCTCTTCCATAGGCTCTTATGAACATGTTACTGATGATGTTAACTCCAGTGGCAGTCAATTAGTTTCTAGTTCTTCCAAGAAAGAAAGTTTGTCTAGTTTCTTCGAGTGGTATATGAAGGACCGTGCTTCTAAGATTCATACTTATGAAAAATCAGAATTGGAGCAATATTTGGAGAAACCGGTGTTTCCAAACAATGAGAATTTTAATATTCTACATTGGTGGAAGGTTAACAATGCTAAATATCCAATTTTAGCAAGGATGACTCGTGATATTTTAGCTATTCCAGCCACTACAATTGCATCAGAGGCTACATTTAGTGTGGGAGGAAGGGTGATTGATGAGACATGTGCATCTTTACTTCTGGATATCGTGGAGGCTTTGGTGACTACAAATGACTGGATTGAGTCACATAAAAAGAGAAGTAAGAATTTATAAGAAGTAATTTATTGTTGTTATTTTTTGAAATGCATATTGTATCTTATATCTGATTTTTTTAGTATTTTCAGATATCGAAAAAAGTTTACTGGATGACTAACACTACAACAGAATTTTTTTGGTATTTTTCTCTTATACTCGGCATAATCATATTTTCAGATGTCGAAGAATTTTGTTTAAGTGTTTTGTTTCACTTAATTTTCCTGAAAATCACATTTTGAAGGTTTACACTTGTCTCTTTCTTGTTGTTCTCTTCCTTGCGCAGCAGCCAGACCATACCCAATAATACCATTTTCTGGTTGATGGTGATAATATCTACTTTGTGCCTTTCTGATTATCCAGCTGTCACTAGATAGTCAAAAGAAATCTCTTGACTTGAAATGAACCTTTACTGGGACAAAATATATACAGGACTAGAAGCCAATTTCTTATATTATGCCTCTTTGTAATTTGACCATTAACTAGGTCTTCATTTTTGACAATCATAAGTACTTTAGATTGCAATTGTGCCCTCATTTTTTCACAAGAACACACTTTATTTCTTTATTCTTGCTCATTTATGTGCATAACTGTCCGTGGTCTTGTTAGAAGTGTCTTATCTTGTGAAATTAAATGGTGCAACATGAGGTTTCACTTCATGAATTTTCTGACATAAGTGTTTAGCTAAATCAAAATTTGACCTTTTTCAAATGATCAATTGTCAAGAGACATGATATTTTCAGTTTTCAATTTCTTTGGCTTTAGTTTTCCCAAATTTGCTATTGGATTTTCTGTGATTTCTCCAAATTGTATTTTCTAAATATTTTTGTATCATTAAAAACTAAATAGCTGTTTCTTGTTGTTAATGCTAGTTCTTTATAGTTCACTTTCAAATGGAAAAACCATCAATTCATCCCTTGCTCCAAATTCAAATCCAAATCCAAATCTGAATCTGGTTTAGCCAAAAAGGAAGTTGAAATTGATTCATCAGCCTTGGTCATTACCATTCAATCTCCTGGGCTGAACACATAACCTCTACTGCACAGCTACAAAAAACTGGAATAATTTATTCATTGGTTGGTTATTTTGGTTATTTTAATGTTTCTAGTGTCCTTTTTCCCTTAATTATTTATGTGTTCGCTAAGTAGGAGTTCATTTT
Organism: Euryodendron excelsum; assembly: GCA_033060915.1. Taxonomy (NCBI): domain Eukaryota; kingdom Viridiplantae; phylum Streptophyta; class Magnoliopsida; order Ericales; family Pentaphylacaceae; genus Euryodendron; species Euryodendron excelsum. Next base: position 35,814,926 of record CM065395.1, read on the forward strand.
TGCTAGAAAAATAGGAAAAATATAGAACAAAATGAAAGAGAAAGGGATTCATCTGTGCATCTATTGTATGCTCAGTTTCCCTTCTTAAATTAGCTTCATAAACTTCTCTATACTTGCCATATAGCTGCTGGCTGCTTTATGTTTTCTTTCCTATCCTTTGCTACTTTTGTGGCTTACAGATTATTTAAGCTTGGGTTGCTATTTTGAACTTACTGTGAAACATTAAACCATGTCAATTGTCTCTCATAACTCATAACTATGTGCCATTGCAGCCATTTTGGCAGCCATTGAGTGCTACTAGTGCCTCCTTAGCTAATTAACAATATTTTTATATAATATAATCAAGCACTTCAATTATACTAGTGGCGTGTATGTACGTCAAGACTTGCTAGCATGTTTGTTAAGACCAAATACCATCTCCTTTCTCTACTTCCTAAATATTGATGTTCTAGAGATATGGTCAACAAAAAATTTGTGGCTATCTTAGAGCAGATAATTTGGGTTATAATCCTATTGTTTGATACTAAGTAGAAAAGGAAAAAGAACATCTAATAATCCTCATCATATTTTTGTATCTTTCTCGTAAGCAGTTTTAAGGATGTGGGAAAATAGCTTATCAGAAAAAATAATAAATTGGCTTTTGGGGGCTTCACACTCCCTTTTGTCCTTTCTCTTTCAAATGAAATTCTCTGATCATCTGAGAAAAAAATAATAATAAAAAATTTGTTGTGGTTATGGATTTTGACCAGTTTCGTGCATATGATGTGCAGGTGAATATAAATGAAAAAGATTATCAAAGAAAAAATAATAAGTTTCTACCCAAAATTCATGCTTGGTAAGTTCTATGCTATATTTGCATTATTTTTGCATTTTTGAGTTGTGTATGGATTATAAGAAGAAGAATTAATAAAATTGTCAGTTAAAAATGTAAACCAGAACAGTAGGCACAATCTTAAGAAATAGATGTTGAAATCTCGTCTTGGAGTGAAATAGTTGAGAATGTTCCACTTTTCTGATGATTGCTTTGGACTTTATATAGTACGTGGCTTTTAAGAGAGCCAACTAATTATGATCGATTCATGTCGACCCCAACATTATTAAGGCGTTGCTTTGAGTTTTGAGATGAATTGTACAATTGAAAATGACCCTTTTATTTTTGAATTATTTGTTGAGTGAGAACTTTGGGTCTGTTGCTTTCTTCGACAGATCTATAATTTTGTTATATAATTTGTATTTAAACCTTTTTTGTTGCTTTTAAAGAATAGGTCTTGATTGATTATTACCATCTCTCTTTGGGTGCAGGTGCCGTCTTGGAGAAGCAATGAAGATTTTGAGGCTGCTCTCAAAAAAGCTGGTTTACTTTAACTGTTTGCCATGATTGATTGTTGAGTATTATTTTCTGTCGATACAAACTTCTAAGAGAAGCACTTGACGTCTAGTTTTTTAGACTTAAAAATGGACAGCAGTGGATTCTTATGTTAGAGTCATAAGTATAATTGTATACAGCAATATCATCTTCTGTTCATGTATCTTAGCATGATGATAGACTGTGCATTCTTGGTTCGTGCCCTAAGAAATTCGTTACTTATCTGTATTGCTACACATTTTGAGCTTGGCAGGTTTTCATTCTCTCTTTTCATAATCCAGAATTCGCATTAAGCACTAACTTGTGGAAATGCATCACATTGATAATTCATTGTCACTAAGCAGAGCTTGGTAGCTGTGAATTCTTTGATAGAGGTCCGATTTGGATTTGTTTCATTTTTTGTAAGCTTTCAATAATAGAAAGAAACCATTTATATGTTATTTGTATATAATTTAATTAGAAAGTTAGAAATTTTTTAATCAGCTAAATCTCTTGTTAGTCAATTATGTTAAAATAGAATTAACCCAAAAAAAAAAAAGGATCTGGTCGGGTAATCGGGTCAGATCCGATTGTTAATGGGTCAGGTCTGAATCTAAATTTTTCAAACCATCAAATTCGGATCTGAATCGAATCTGTAATTTATCGAATCTGGATCTGGATCTAGATCTTCTGGATCTACTCTAGATTCGGCCCATTGACAGACCTACTTATAAGTGGGCTTGGGCTGGGCCTCAAGCACGGGTTTATGGGTGGACTTGGCTAATTTTAAATAATTTTTTTAATATTGATTTAAACTTTAAACTAAATTTAAAAAATGGTAATTAAGATATTTATATAATTAAATTTATAATAATAATTATACAAGCTTTGGGCCAGGCTAGGCCAGGCTTGGTCTTTTCAGGCTCGGGCCAAGCTCAGCCCCCATGGGCTTCAGGCCCAATTTACATTTCCAAATTGTCTCCGCTTAAGTAATTATTTTGCTTTAAAGATCCCTTTATATAATATATCTACAAGCTTATATATTATATACTTGTGTATAATTGCAAAAAAAATTTCATAACTGTGTTTAATATTTGCCCTCTAAATGAATTTTCTTACTCTTAATTTTGAAGAAAAAGAAAAATGCTTAAAAAATAAGTTTTCTTATTCCTCCATCTACTTCCTCTCTTCTAAAAAAAAAATTATCCAATCACGATACAACTGACTTCCCTTCCAAATCCTCCACTCATAGTAAGGCCCAAGGGTTGTTAAGGCAAGGGTTTGCATGACAGCAATCTCACACGAAAATAGAGACCTATGTTTCATTCACTCGTAGTAAAAAATGATACAAACATTTATAACTCTGTTCGATAATAGAGAAAACTAGAATGCATGTGTTTGAGGATGGATAATTTCATAAGAACAAGTTACATAATCATCCAAAGTAAAGAAAGAAAGCTTCATTTTGTTTTTGTTTTTGTTTTTATTTTATAAGGCGCTATGCTCCCCCTCACCCATATCATATTCCAAATCTTCAATTCACAGGAAACCAACATTAGAATATCTTAATACACTCATACTGGAAACGGAAATACACACACACACACACACACACACACACACATATATATACATACATATATGCATATGACCTCACTTTCTAGTTTTGATTTCTTTGTAAAGGAGGGAGATCTTCCATATAAACAATAATCAATGAAGAAATTGTCCTGTAATTTTTCTCTTTTCCAGTCTAAAGAGTCTCCAACAGCACAAAAGTTCATCCCACGGGTATGTGAATTTGGAAAGGAAAAAAAAAAAAAAACAAAATATTGACATCTTCCTCTACTTCTGTTTGGTAAAATTGTTTAGAGATCCCATCAGAAACTTCGGTTCTCAGGATGGCTGCCATATCGATTCTGCTCTCTCTAGAACTGTTTAACGGTCGAACTCTGCTCTCTATGAATCTGAATCCTCTTGTCAATGTGGCAAGCATCTTCGGGTGTCTGCTTCTTCCTGCCAAAAGGCCCCCAACTCAACGCAATCTCTTCAAGTTAGTTTAGTCCTATATTACAACTCTTCAATCAGTTCTTATCAGGCATTCTTTCGGTACTCCAAATGCCTCCTTAGTATGAACAAGTTGTCGCCTCCAAGGGTCATTATGCAATTTGTAGTGTAAAACCTTGCATGAAAAAGTCCAATTCAAATTCATCAGCTAAGATTAAAGAACTATAAATCTCAAATGAAACAAGCCAACATTTAAACTCAGGACCATTCCCACCAGCTGTGTTACATGAACTCAGGTATAGGTGTTGTCGAGTGGGGGTATGGGTCCAAGTGTCGGAGTCGTCTTATCCTCATTTCCAAGGCCCAGAGACACGGCAAAATATTCATGTTTCTTAACATACTTTTTTCATTTTTTAGAGCAAAATAAAATTTACAAGTTTCTAGAGCATTTCATGAATAATATGGGAGTTTTATGCATACTCATGACAAACTTGACTTACAAAACATTTTTGGTAGGTGAATGTCCAACAATACATATTGAACATATATGCACACCCAGGGCAGATCCAAGATTTTAGTTTAATGGGACGAAAATTACATAGAATCGTACACAAATTATTTCTTAATTCACAATCTTTTTTTTGTTTTACAGAAAAAGATATAATTATTTTAATGACTTCAAAAAGGGGGTGTCGCCTCTGTACAAATGTTGTATATAAAAATTATGCCCTCATTATTAAGGTAACTTATAAAGTTAAAAGATGGCTCCATAACTATCACTCAACCTTATAACTCTTGCATTAGAAGAGAAGGTTGAGATTATGCTGTTTATTTGACCATATATTAAGGGGTTAGGGAAATTCAGTTGGGACAAATGTAGGTAGAGCTGTAAATTACCCGAGCCGAGCTGAGCCTAGTAGTGGATTGTTCAAGCTTGATTTGATAATCTTAACGAGCTTAAAATTGTGTTTAAGCTTGGCTTGTTTAACTTTCGAGCTGATCTCAAACGAGTTTTAATCAAGTCGATCACGAACCAAGTCGAGCTCGAGTAGTTTAAATTTTTTAGTATATTTTTTTTTTTATCGAGCCAAGTTCGAGCCGACCTTAGAAAATTAACGAGTTTTAAAATGTATTTAAGCTTGACTTGTTTATATAAGGAGCCAATATTCAACGAGTTGAACACGAATTGAGCTCGAGTAACTTGGTTCATTTTATAGTCCTAAATGTAGGTGTTAGAAATTCAATGGGAGCAATATATTACATTTGCAACCTAAGGTCAAATAAATCTCATATAATAGTGGAACTTGCCAAGTTCAGTGGGGGCAACTGCCCCCACTCATCCCTTGCTCAGTCCTCCCATGCAGCACACCTATACCGTTAGCTAAGTGTTAGGAGTCTGATTGTCGAGTATCTAACACGAATACTTCATACATTTAAGAAAAGTCCATATAACATGGCCCACCAGACCCTCCAAGTGAGTATGCTTCTATAATTGTAAATAAGATGAGGCATGTATGCTGCTTTTGTGTGCGTGTCTAGATAGAACGCTAAATGAGGTTAGAAAATAGACTAGTTTTAAATACAGTACTATATGAAATTTCATTACTCTTTGTAGCAGATAGTTGGCATGCATAAACGCTCCTCATTTAATTGAGGTAGTAAAACAATATTCAGGAATAAAAGATTGATGAATTGCTCTTTCTTTGTTCGGTCTACTACAAACAATAACTGTATGTAATGATTAATTGATCATATAATACCAAAAAAAATATTTGCCATCTTGGGACCGTTAAGTTACCACTTGACCTAAAAACTTAAACTGTTAAGTAATGGCTCAAACAATGCATATCAAGCTCTTCAACACCCTCCCTTACATGCAACCCCGCCTTTCATGTGAAGTGATACCATGTTAAGTTACCACTTGACCTAAAAGCTTACGATGTAAAATAAGAGCCCAAACAATGCATATCAAGCTCTCCAACAGGGACACAGGTACGCTAAGGTTTAAAATATATCAAGATGACTAATTAAAATATATTTTAGTTTGTAAAGTTCGAATCTGATAAAAAAAAGACATTTATCTATACGTTAGTTCTAGAAAATTCTCAGCATCAATTTTTATTGAACCAATGTATTTAATAGAATGGCATACCAACTTTGTAACAGATCATGTAATACCTATTAAATCAGATATTTTTTTGACATTCAGAAATCCCATTAATCAAATATGTTTTCCTTATGAACCACAAGTTATTTCTAATTTTAAATGATCTAAAAGTTTGGTTTTGTCTAATTTTTTATGTCACCTTTCCTTGAAGCAAAACAGGGGTTTGGACCAAATTTCGAGAATTCATTGATTTTAGGGGCATTTGAGGAAAGGCATGCGAGTCTGTACCAGAACCTGAACCTAGAAGGGATGTCCCCAATGAGGAACAACTTTCTCATGATATTTCTGCACAGATTTAGAAACCAATATGCTGGATACATGCCATGCCCCAACAAATGTGAAAAACTAAACTTTGATGAATTAAACTTTGGTTGGCTGATTTAGACCTTCCAAACATCCCCTATGACCAAGCCTAATGGGACTAAGGAAGCTTGAAGTCAATGTGCTCTTCCAAGTGAAGTCCTATAAACCCTAGGATTCAGTCAGTCTGCTAAAATGAAAATATAAGAAGAAAGCTTGTCCATAATTCTAATGTTGTAGGTGTTTCTGTCGGTCTGTTAAATCACAAAATACACCGTGGCATTGCTTTAGCTTACCATTACTCAGCTAAAATCATAGGAACACAACTCTTCAAAAATATGAGCTGATAAAACCAAATGGTGTATATAGTGGTTCCAGGTGGGAATATTAATGTTTAAAGCAGCTTTCAGGCATGAAAAGGATTAGGTGTACCTGTATGACTGTGGCAATGACATCATCTTCACCTAGCTGCAAAAGCTTCTCAGCCCAATCATCCACCCTTCCAAATGCAGTTTTCTGCCGCTCAGCCTCGAGCAAAATTGAATCACGATATAAGAACCTCTGCCAGATCTTCTGTACATTTGCCAACCTGAATTTGATTTCCGTCTCATTGAATCCCTTCAGGAAGCAAAGGTTATATGTCATTCAAATTCTGCCAACTTTTAAGATAAGTTATTTCATTGCTGTTCCATTACAAAACTGATCTAAGAAAATACCGTGAGAATTTTTATCAAATCTGGAATTTCATCTTCGCGTATCCGAACAGCAAAGCTTTCATAGTTTAGCACATTCTCGTATGGCAAGTAGATTCCATCCTAAATATGGAAACCAATTGAAAAAACATGAACATTGGTCTTTACACCTAGAATATAACAGTAACTTGATGGTTCAAGTGTTTTTTGAGAAGTGAGGGAAGTTGAAGATAGACATCCTCCATTTAAAAATGGCAGAAGGCTCCAAATCATTGTTGAAACCAAATTTCATAAGCAGAAAGTTGTAATATGTCTCCACAAACCACAAACTGGAAGCTAAGAAGCACGAACACGACAATAACATGATGACATGGCAATTTTCAAAAAAATACAGGACACGACAAGGCGGAGACGTGACAAAAAATATATATTTTTTATGTTATTTATAGGAATATTTGAAATGTAACCTTGCAACATGTTACATGTATGTCCAAGAGTCTAAGTGACAAACACGTGTGTCCCCAAGTGTCCAAAGTGTGTCCGGTGCTAAAAAATTATTAAAATGTTAGGACAGTTTTGGACACGTATCTTATCTGACATAGACATGGACACAACACTTTCTCAGAAGTGTTCATGCTTTTTAGACTGAAAGTAGCTTTCAACTTACGATAAGCTTAATCAGACGCAAACATTGATTTCCACAAGCTCGACGTTGACAGAGAAAGAAACCAGAGAATGTAATAACCTGAATGACCACAGGAATGCAGCCTTGCAAAATACTGTCTTCCATTCGACCACTCCACCCATCTCCAGGCATAACCCCACAAAAAACAGAACTTGCCAAATCCTCATAATAATTATCAGAACGGACTGGTGTCACAATCACACCTTCAGCATGCTGTTTCCCGAGCTTCCCTTCCTTGTTAGGAGTTGATCCAAACTCTTCTGCCACTTTCTGCCTGATACCCATACTATACCTGAATAATACCGCAAATCCAGTCAATTATATCTCATAGGAATTCCCAATGTGTAATATGTATCATTAATGTTGTTATGGATGCCAGTTACTAACAAGCAAAACCTCACCGGTCTGAACCTCTGGTAACATGTTTGTTAAACACAGTGGGGAAAATATAGATTCAACATATACCTCAACACTATTGCATGACCATAATGGTCCCTATAAGAGGAACAGTGGATCATTTTCAACCACATGCTCCCTTTTAGAAAGAACCCTTTAGTTTACTTACGTGAGCTCTGGTCTTCCATTTTCATAAGCTGGTCCTAGATTTCCATTGAAGTAAAACAATGTCTTCCGCTTCTCAAGCGGCCTGCGGAAGTAACATTCAATCAATCATTAGTGCTGGCATATGCTTGGGGTTCATTGTACATCAAGCAACGAAAACCGTAGGCAAAAACCTTAGTAACCAAGAATGTCTTTCATGAGGTACAAACCTAGACCAAACTTTTGAGCCCAAGGCATTCACATCGGGTCTTTTCCATGCAGGAAGGACAAGATCTTTATCTGCTTCAAAGCATGGATGGTCGCCTCGTCTATCAGAAGAGATCCTGTCCCAGTTGTCAGCCCAATAGGCTGTTGTCGAATGGGTGTGCTTTGAATTCGTATTACCCCAGTGGACCAACATCATGCTGTTCCATATCTCCTTAGGGGCATAGCAAGCACCTTCATCCCATGAAAAGGACTGCCTTGAGATATAAAAGCAACAACTTTAGCATACACACCACAAACAGTTGTGACATGAACCACAAACAGTTGTGACATGAACAAATGAATAAAAGTTTCGCTATGCAGTTCTCTCCACACTGTCACTAAATGAAGTTTTTAGTCAAATAATACACATACCCAAATGTGGTCTCTTCCTGATGAGCGGTTCCAGTAGGGATATTGCTCCACAATGTGATCATATGCCTTTTTATATAATTCCAAAGTTAGAGAGCTCCTTAGTCCCTGGTGTTTCTGAAATTTGAAGTGGTATGCATATTACAATTAACACATGAAGCCGAACAGGGAGACACATACATAAAGATATACAAGACAATTTACAAAACATAAAATATAGTGTCCATGTGTGCATTTAGAGATGGGAAAAAAACTACAGGTTACAGATTGCATTATTGCTCCCAGGCTTGGACAGAGTGAGTTCTATATAAGCTATGTTAACGCCAAGAAAATTACTCATGCACGAATCATACTGAGTTTTTTTCTACAGCACATCTTAGTGTTTCAATGCAGCAAAATGTGGTAGCAATGAGCAATCATTTTAGCATAAAGGGAGAAATGTTTCCTGCAAACAAATCATTCCCATGCTGTCATTTGAGGCAATCAAAATTACACAAACATTTTCATGCCAGATTACGCAGGTTCTAAGAAATAAATCTACCGGGTGACAATATTTGCCTACTCCAATGACATAGAAGTTGGAGCTGATAAGTATAGTGAGATGAACTTATAATATTATTTTGGTTCCGAAGCTTAGCTTAAAGGGGAAAAAAAAGTATTTGATTAAAAAGGACAAAATACAGAATGAACTAAGGAAAACATTGAATAAATATATAGGTACAAATATTTTGCCAGAATCTGAGTTTTTTTACTATCAAATAGAGATCTATTGATTTGATTCCCCAGCCTGATTATAGTGCACCATTTAAATGCTAGGAGAAAATTGTCTAAAGAAGAAATGGTTCCTCAAGTAATGGGATGAGGCCCTGTTGGGCTCAGTCCAGTATGCAAGTATTAAATAACTCAAAGCTCCCTTTTGACAAAAGATCACTTTTGTTTTTCCTTTCTTGATAACATCCTGCCCAAGAGATCACTTCTTTTCTTTCTTTCCCTTCTAGCCTTGCTGACGAGACATTGTTTGTACAAGGTGACCCAAAGTCCAACTGACGAGCAAAGTAATATGAAATGGTCCCCAAGAGGAGAGGCGATTAAAAGATGAAAACTAGAACATGCAAAATAGCTTTTCAGCCACAAATTAGTTCTGATTTTTCTTGCTAAACAAATGGGTGATGATCTAAATATAATATAAATTTGCAAACATACTCACAGATAGATACCTCTTCAACTGAAAAGGGAAGTGTTATCAAGATTCACAATCATTGAGGTTTCCCACAGAGTGTGGCAGTAGAACATTGGCCTGAATTTTTTTATTTGGAAAAATATGAAGTCACCAAATGATTAAGAACAGAAAGGACCAGGGAATAACTGGGGAGACGAGCAATAGGTGTTTGAGATATTAATGTCGTAATTGTACGAAGGATGAAATCTTGAAGCAAAATAAATGTGTAAGCACCCCATTTTTGCCCGCTCGGCAATCTCCGGCTCGACCGGACTAAGTTTTCTAACATCACAGCACATGAAAGCTCAAGACGAGCCATTCGATCTCCAATCCAACCAACTGGTAGCTTCTCGGGCCCACAAGAACCCGCTGGAGCCATAAGCACCATCATTCCAGGCAGCTTTCTGGACCAAGCGGTCCTGGAAACCAACGTCATCCAAGTAGCTTCTTAGGATCGAGCAATCTCGGGGACCAACACCTCATCAAATTCCAAACGGTTCACTTCTGGTGTCCACTAGCCCGCCAATGTAGAATGTTTGTTATTTGGTAGTTCTCCGAGACTGGGCATTTTCAGAGACCAACACCACCCCTCCAGGTAGCTTTCTGAGACCAAGCGTACTCAAGAACCAACATCACCCCTACAGGTAGTTCTCTAAGATCGGGCGTTCTTAGAGACCAACACCGCACAGGTAGTTTTCCGAGACCGGGGGGTCTCGGGAATCAACACCTAGGTCAACACCGGCGCTTGCTAGCTCGACTCGGTGAAAAATGACCCGATTGGCCCTTGGACATCCAGGCACGTTTTAAGAAAGTTCAAAATCCCTCAAAACGATAAGTCCATCCTTCCAGAATGTTGTTAAACCATTAGGCGTCCCCCGCACACCATTCGGTCCAATTCCGATCCTATTCCGGTCAAAATGACCGTTTTGCCCCTGAACACCCCAACACTGTACAAACCTAGCCGAACGGTAAAAGACTCTCCCAAAACCATTCTTGAACAACCCTACACGCCTAACACAACACACCAAACCATTCCTAACAATTTCCGGCCAATCTTGGCCAAAATAACCATTCTGCCCCTGGCAATCCAAACATGCCCTGAAACAGCACCGGTCCTGAGATTTCGAGTAAAGGGTTTCACCACACACCCTTGTTTAACCCAAGGAAGACCCTACGGCATTAACCGCTCACGACTCGATAAAATTTCCCTAGAGCGTCTTGCAGACGCTCCGCCTAAATTGTCTTTTCTCCCGATTCCCTGGTATAACGTACCATCAACTGACTTGAGAAATGCGTAAATTAGGGAATTCTCGAAAACTCATTTACAGATCTTTCCATCGATATGGCTCAATCGGATAGATCGCTTCTCGAAGCCCTCCATCGTACGGCGCGAAAACTACAACTTTCTGTGACCCTTGGAGCGTCTCGCAGATGCTCCACCAAGGATGACTTTTTCTCTGATTCCCTGATTAAAATGCACCGTCAAATGACTTGAGAAATGCGTAAATCTGAGAATTCCCGAAAGTATTTCCAGAGTACTTTTCATCGGTATAGTCCGATCAAAAAGATCGCTTCTCGAAGGCCTCGATCACACGACACGAAAACAGCTACTTTTGAACACCCCTGGAGCATATTACAGACGCTCCGCAAAGATGTCTTTTTATGCACACTTTCTGAGACGAGATCTCACGTTTCCGAACACAATTCAAATTTCTTGAAAACATAAAAGTTTACGAGAAACCCTGGGAGAACACCGTGGGTGCAACTGATTCCCCCAAAAACTTTTCGATTGGCTCAATTATTGAGACAAAGTTTGGACGAACCTTCCCAGTGAGGGAGCGTATGCTATATGCGCTCAAATTTTGATCAGATCGACTAATTTTCTATCAACAGTCGAGATTTAACCAGTACACAGGGTGCCACGTGTCATTCTGACAATGGAACAATACCTGCGCATGTTCTACATGCGCCAGGTCAAATTTTGGCCAGGCACATGTAGCACATGCGCCAGGCCTGTTCCAGATTGCCTATAAATACCAGACCACCCCTTTGCATAATCCATCTTACATATATTCTACCCCTCTAATACTTAGGCTAGATTCTACCTCCCTCAAGCCTATACACTTCACCTACAAGACCTTATACACACTTACACACTCCATTCCAGCCCCTCAAACCCTCTTAAAGTCATTCAAGCTTCAATCAAGACATCCATTGAAGACTACAAGTGTGTTGAAGGCAAAAGGTGGTATTCCTTTTATATTTGTCTCTTCCCCCACTCTTCTCTTCTCCCTTCTAGCCTACTTAGGCTATTCTCTATTTTAATTCCTATCTACAACCCCCCATTCTTGCATGCTTTTGAGCTAAGAGGGCTCTTAGATTATGCCTAGAGGAAAGCAAGTGAGAGCCACCGTGTAAGGGGACCTCTCACTAGTCTACTTTGAGATGGTATGGTCTACGAGCACCTTGTTTATGTGGTGCACCCTAAAAGTCTTGTATGTGATCATGACCATATGCATATTACTATTTTGATCATGTCTTGTATGCTTGGCTTCATTTTATACTTATTGTCATGTTCTATAATGCTTACATTATCCTTAGCTCCATGTCATTTCCAAACTCTATATTTCTTTCAAAAATGGTTCCAAGAGTTATCCCCTTAAAGCCTATGATAAGACCTTAGAAATCATGCTTTAGAGAGTTTTCCCTACTAACCCCCTAACTCCCATTTTAGCATTATGGCATTTTGACTTACATAAGGGTTGTTTTCTAACTCTCTAAATTTCAAGGTTTCCATTGTTTTAAGATTAGTGATTGGAATGGCCCAATGCAACCCTCTCTTGAGTGGTCTCCTTTTTGTTTGGCCATAGGAACCCTCTCTTGATGAAATAGTCCCCTTAAAAAATGGTTTTTCAAATCTTTTTCCAAAGATGATTTTTAAAAATGCATGCTCCCCATCTTTGCATTAAAAATGGTGCTTTAAAAATTTGTCATCATGTTGATTTTTGACCCCTTATACTCTTGTCAAGATAGTGGTTATAATGGCCATAAGGAAACCTTCCTTAGAATGGTCTCCAAACACCAATCATATAAACTATACTATTGGCTAGAGTCAAAATTTTTATGGAAATGATCTTCAAAAGGGTTGTCTACCAAAGCCTATTGCATAACATGTTTTGTTTTTCAAAGCTCTTGCCAAAAGTGCATTAAACCAACTTTCAAAGCCATTTTCCAATTCAACCTTAGGTTAACTTGACCATAGTTGTCCAACACTAGATTAACTTGACCCTAGTTGTCCAACCCTAGGTTAACTTGACCCTAATTTATTCACCTTATGTTAACCTAACCCTAATTAGTTAACCCTAGGTTACTTTTACCCTAGGTTAACCAAACCTAGTTAGTTAACCTTAGTGCACCTTAACCTTAAGTCACCTTGACCCTAGGTCAACCTAACCCAAGTTAATTAACCGTAGGTCAACTCCACTTAGGTTAACATGTTTCAAGGTTCCAACTCATGGATCCCTTTTTAAATAATCCTTCTATATAAGACTATCCTCATTATCTATTTTTTCAAAACCTTCAACCCTCTTGAGATTTCAAAAACCAACTCCAAAATATTTCCAAAAAGGTTTTCAAAAGATCACAAACCTAAGGCATCCCTAGCCCTCTTATGGTTAGGGACCCTAAAGGAACGTGACATATCAAGAACAACCTATAAGGTTGTCCATATTAGGATTTCAAACCCTTAGCCATTTCCAAAAATCACTTTCAAAAACTAATTCATCAAAATATTCTAAAGTCATGCCTCTAAGATTTTCAAAACAAGACTTCAAAAACACTTCCAAGTTCTCTTGAGTCATGCCAAAGCATTTTTCTAAAACTCCCTAAAGTTGATCCCAAAAAAAAATATTTTCAAAGCACTCTATCATCCAATTTCGAGTCAAAACTTCCAAAGATCTCACAGTGTCTTAAACTTTTCCAAGGACCCCAAAGTATCTTTAAACCTTCCAAATGCCCTAATACGCCTATTTTCCATCGGGCTCTTGCCCGAACTACGATTGACCTGATTCTCGCCAAATGAGATACGTAGGCAACCTAAAAGGATGCGGTCATAACTTCTATTTCAACTCCAATCTCCTTTTCAAAAATTTCAATCATTTCAAAGTTTTCATTTCAAACTCCTTCAAAACTTCCATGCTTTCAAACCTCTCCCAAAACGTGCGTCATGCATCATTCATCCAAAAAGTGGTGACTAAACCCCGTTTTTAAAATTCTAAAGTGGACAATGGTAACCGATTATTCTAATGAGTGAACAAATGGTGATTAGACATGTAGGTACTGAAAGGGTAGGGTAAGGTGATGATCTTAGGATATCTTCCCTACACGTAACCAACCCCCAGACCATAGATTTCTATTTTCGAAAGACCGAATGGAGTTATTTTTCAAAAAGGGTTTAAAACTTTCCAAAGATTGCCAAACAACGTATCTTCTCCAAAGCCCTTTCTCAAGGGAGATTTTCAAAACTTTTTTCAAAAACTTTAAGTTTAATCTTCGAATTAATATTTAGTTTTAGGTGATCTAACTCACCGTAATCAAGTTAGGTGGCGACTCTTATTTTTTCAAAAAAGCCGTTAATCAAATCAATTTTCAATTCAAACCTAGTTGCATTTGTCTTCCTAGGAGGATGAATTCTAGTGACAGAGTTCTGTGCTTTTGGTGTTCGAGCCGAAAGAACTTTGGACTTGGACCCAAAAATAGGGGCATGACAATATGGAAAATAAGAGATACAGGACCAAACATTCAGAAATAGCATGAAGGATATGATTTTAATATTTGAAGAAGAAAAGTAATCATGTCAGACATTACTTGAGAATCCATCTTTCTTCACTTTACCAAAAGTAGATATAAACAGACTTTAGATAATATATTTTTTTTAAAAAATGAATAAGCTAACCAAAAAGCCAACATTTTGTACACTTAGTGGGCAAGTACAAACGATGAAGATGATCTATAAACTTGAAAGGACAAATTAGACGTAAAGTAGAGACCTAAATTGCACTTAACACCTCATGGGACACCACCATAAAACTTTCATAGAAAATAGAGAGCTAAATAAGGGGAAGAGATCATGAAAAAAAAAGAAGATATTTATGGTTAATTACAACAACACTCCTTAAACTATGACTTAATATCACTAAACCCCCATAAACTCTAAAACGTAACACATTGACCCTTAGAATTGTCAATTTATATCAATCGACACCTTCTGTTAGCAATATATTTGTAATTTTGTTAGGAGAATAGATGAAAAATTGTCATGTGACTTGCACATATTCACAGAAGTATCATTTTATACCTGAATTGATATTCTCTTTTTGTAATAATTGTCTAATGACTAAAATACCCTTTGATTTGCTTCTATATTTACACGTCATTCCAAAGGTTATGTAAGCACCTCATTTTTGCCTGCTCGGCAATCTTCGATCCACATCAGTCTTCCAGTAAAATGTTACAACACTATCAAGTTCAAACCAACTTTTCAAATTCTAATCTAGTCAATTGGTTGTTTCTCAGGCCCGTAGGGCCCAATTGAAGCCAAATAACCAAGATGCCCCTAGGCACTCCAGGCAGCTTCCCGGGATCCATAGATCTCCGAAACTAATGCCAAACACCGTCAGAGTGGCGAAAACACTCATAAACTTTAATCGGTTCACTTACAGCGCCTGCTAACCCGCCAATATAAAATGTCTGTTATGCCCCATTAGCACTGGTGGCTTCCCGAGATCAGGTAGTCTCCGGAACCAACACCACACCGTCAGAGTGGCAGAAGCACTCACAAACATCGCAACTGTCGGAGTGGCGCAAACACTCACAAACATGTCAACATTGAGAATGCTAGCAAAACCCTACTGTCACGGGACTAAACATGCCTCTTGGCCGTGGCATGTTTACTAGATAAAAGAAAGACCTCAAGAAACTAACTCGTCACAACTATCGGAGTGACGGGAACACTCATAAACCTAGGTCAACACCGGGGCCTGCTAGCCCGACTCGGTAAAAAATGACCAAACCTACCCCTTGAGCCTCCAGGCACGTCTTTGAGAAAGTTCAAAATCCTTCAAGACAGAAAATTCACCCTTTCAAAATGTTCCTAGACAGTTAGGCATACTCAATATGCCATCCTAACCAATTTTGGTCCTGTTCTGGTCAATTTTGGTCAAAATGACCGTTTTGTCCCGAAGTACCCTAGCACGATACAAATCCCTCGAAACGGTAAATACACCTTCCAAAACCGTTTCCAAATAGTCTAGCATGCTTAATACGCCACTCCAATCCATCTTGGCTCTTTCCGACCAATTCCGGTCAAAATGATCATTTTACCCCTGTTGGCCTGAGTGCGCCCCGAAACCACACTGACCTTAGGTACCAAACCAACAGATCCTATTATTCGCCCATGTTCAATTCAAGATGAGTCACGTGACTCTAAACACTTCTAAGTTGACGAAAGCCCCTAGGAGCGTCTCGTATACGCTCCACAAAGGTTGTCTTTTCTCTTAATTCCCTGATTATAGCGCACCATCAAATGACTTAAGAAATTCGTAAATCAACGAATTCCTAGAAGCCTGTCCATAGGTCTTTTCATTGATACAGCTCGATTGAGTAGATCGCTTTCTGAAACCCTTGATCACATGACTAGAAAATAGCCACTTTCAAAAACCCCTAGAGTGTCTTGTTTTTTTCTCCAATTCCTTAATTATAACGCACCGTCAAACAACTTGAGAAATGTATAAATTAGAGAATTCTTGAAAGTATTTCCTGAGCAATTTACATCGGTACGGTCTGATCGGAGAGGTCGTTTCCCAAGAGCCCTGCTCACGTGGCTAAAAAATAGCAACTTCTAAACATTCGCGGAGTGTATCACAGACGTTCCGCAAAAGTGTGTTTTCATACACGCTTTCTGAGATGATATCTTACTCTTTCGAACACCTTTCAAACTCCCTGAAAATTTTCGGTTCTTGAAAAACAATAGGAAAACATCGTGAATGTGACCGATTTTTCCGAATCTTTTTCAGATTGCACAATTATAGAGGCAAAGTTAACACGAAAATTTTCGGCGTCGGAGTGTGCTATATGCGCCCAGATTGTGATCAGATCGATCAAAACTTGCTTGCTCCCCAAATTGAGTTAGTACAGAGTGTGTCATGTGGCATTCAAACAATAGAACAGTACTAGCGCATGTGCTACATGAGCCAGGGCAAAAATTGCCCAAACACATGTAATACATGCACTATCTCTCACCAGTTTGCCTATAAATACAGGCCTCCCCCTCTGCATATTCCAGAATCGAAAATAGTAGCAAAGTTCTGCAGAAATAGCCTCAGAACTCCGAAATTCTCTATACACCTCACCCTCTAAACACCTAATACACTCCATCTATAAAGCTTCTAAAGCTGTAAAAGAGCAATTTCCAACACCTACAAGCCTCTTTAAGGTCATTCAAGTTCAAGACAAGTCATCCATGGAAGCTTGAAAGTAGTTTGAAGACAACGGTGGTATTTGCTTTCACATTTTGCCATTCCCACTCTTCTCTTCTCCCTCCTAGCCTACTTACGCTATTCTCTATTTCAAACCTCCATCTTCTACCCTCCTTTCTTCAATGTTTGAAACAAGTGAGCTTCTAGTTCATGCCTAGAGGAAAGCTTTGTGAGAGCCACCGTGTAAGGGGATCTCTCACAAGCCTACTTTAAGATGGTATGGCCTTGGAGTACCTTGGAATTTGGTGTGGCCTCTAACCTTGTATAATCTCATGACCCCTCTTTTGCATATGGTTATCATGTTCATGATTTGCATGCTTAATTTTCATGTTCATCATCATTTTTCAAAAACCCTCACTATTTTCATTTTTATGTCTCTCTCAAATTCCATATTCAACTGTTTTCTTAAAAATGATTCTAGGAGCTGGTTCCTTGAAGCCTAGGTCAAACTCCCAATTTTCACATCCTAAAGAACCCTCCTTAAGTCTCTTGACTTCATTTTGCATCAACTCATTTTACAATCTTCAAGTTGTATTAAAATGGTTTCAAACCTTGTATTTCATTATGATTTTCAAAGTTTTGCTCTCTTGAGTTTTGTGATTGAAATAGTCCTCATGAAATCCTCTCTTAAGTGGTCTCCTCATTTATTGACCATAGGAACCCTAACTCACTACAGTGATTTTTTACACCCCAAAAGTGGTTTTCAAAACAACCTTCTTCAAGAAGGGTTCTCAAAAGTTCATTCACTTTAATTTGCATAAAAATGATTTTCCAAAACTATCATCTTCATTTTGATTTTTGAAAGTTTTGCTCTCTTGAATATTGTTGTTGGAATGGTCCCATGGAATCCTCTTTGAAGTGACTTCCCTTAAATCAACCACATGAACCCATATTCTTTCAAGTTGTTTTCAATATATTAAAAGTGGTTTTCTAAAACCTCCTTTCCAAAAATAAATTTCAAAGGTTCACTCTCTTTAGTTTTCAATCAAAGAAGTCTTCAAAACTATCTATTCAATATTGATTTTCACAAGTTCTACTCTCTTAAGTTAGTTTTTGAAATGGTTCCAAGGCAACCCTCTCTTGAATGATTTTCAAATACCAACCACATGAACCCAACATTTATTTGAGTAGTTTTCATAAAATGGTTTTCAAAACACACTTTTAAGTTTCATGCATAAAACCACCTTTCCAAAACCACTAGGATCAAACCCTAGTTTAAAACCACCTTTTCAAAACCACTAGGTCCAAAACCATTAGGTCCAAACCCTAATTTAAAACCACCTTCCAACCCTAGATTAACTTGACCCTAGTTGTCCAACCTTAGGTTAATTTAACCCAAAATAGTTAATCCTAGGTCACCTTAACCCTAAGTTAATCTAACCCAAGTTAGTTAACCCTAGGTTAACCTAACTTTAGTTAGTTAATCCAAGGTCAATCTAACCCTAGTCCAACCTATTTTTAGTTGTCCAACCCTAGGTTAACCTAACCCAAGTTAGTTAACCCTAGGTCAACCCAACTAAGGATAGTAAACTTCGAAGCTCCAATTTAAAGACACCTTTTCAAATGATCTTTCAATTCAAAACCATTGTCATAACATACTTTCAAAAGCATCCTACTCTCTTGAGATTTCAAAAATCAACTCTAAAATCTTTTCAAATACTACCGTACTCTATCTTCAAAAATGCTTCCAAGAAGTTCTCTTAAACTTGTCTCGACTAAAATGGCCACACTTAACATTTTTCAAAAACTACTTTCAAAATGTTTTAAAAAACTCACAACCCTAAAATGTCCCTAAACTTTTATGGTTAGAGGTGATACATTAAAATACAACCTTCAAGGTTGTCCATATTAGGGTTTCAAAACCCTAAGTGTTTTCAAAAGCTTTTTTCAAAAATAATTTTCAAACGTCACAATCTTGAAGCAACCCTAATCCTTTCATGGTTCGGATTGTTCAAGTATAAGTGAGATATTCAAGAAGGGTTCAATAACCCTAAAGTTTTAAAAACCAAAATGAAAGTTTCTAGCCCATTTTCTAAACATGTTTTCAAAACTCATAGCCCAAAAAAAGTTTAGTTCTTCAATGACTAACTTCTTCAAGGTGATGAAAAATTGTACGTCTTTCATAAGATGGTATGGCCTTGGAGCACCTTGCAATTTGGTGTGGCCTCCAGCCTTGTATAATCTCATGACCCCACTTTTGCATATAGTTATCATGTTCATATTTTGCATGCTCGATTCAATTTTCATGTTCATCATCATTTTTCAAAAACCCTCACTATTTTCATTTCTACGTCTTTCTCAAATTCTATATTCAAGTTTTTTCCTAAAAATGGTTCTAAGAGTTGGTTCCTTGAAACCTAGGTCAAACTTTCAATTTCCACATTCTAGAGAACCCTCCTTAAGTCTCTTGACTTCATTTTGCATCATCTCAATCTACAATCTTCAAGTTGCATTAAAAAGGTTTCAAACTTTGTATTTTACTATGATTTTTAAAGTTTTGTTTTGTTGAGTTTTACAGTTGAAATGGCCCTCATGAAACTCTCTCTTGAGTGGTCTCCTCATTTATTGACCATAGAAACCCTAGTTTACTAGAGTGGTTTTCTCCACCCCAAAAGTGATTTTCAAAACAACCTTCTTCAAGAAGGGTTCTCAAAAGTTCATTCACTTTAATTTGCGGGAAAATGATTTTCTAAAACTACCATCTTTATATTAATTTTTGAAAGTTTTGCTCTATTGAATATTGTTGTTGGAATGGTACCATAGAGTACTCTTTGAAGTAACTTCCCTCAAATCAACCATATGAACCCTTATTCTTTAGAGTGGTTTTCAATATCTTAAAAGTGGTTTTCCAAAACCTCTTTTTCAAAAATAATTTTCAAAGGTTCATTCTCTTTAGTTTTCAATCAAAGAAGTCTTCAAAACTATCTATTTAATATTGATTTGCACAACTTCTATCCTCTTGAGTTAGTGGTTGAATTGGTTCCAAGTCAACCCTCTCTTGAGTGGTTTCCAAATACCAATCACATGAACCCAACATTGAGTAGTTTTCATAAAATAGTTTTGAAAACACACTTTCAAGTTTCATGCATCAAGTCACTTTTCCAAAACCACTAGGTCCAAACTCTAGTTCACAACCACCTTTCCAAAACCATTAGGTCCAAACCCTAGTTCAAAACCACGTTTCCAAAATCACTAGGTCCAAACCCTAGTTCAAAACCACCTTCCAACACTAGGTTAACTTGACCTTAGTCGTCCAACCTTAAGTTAACCTAACCCAAGTTAGTTAACCCTAGGTCACCTTAATTCTAAGTTAACCTAACCCAAATTAGTTAACCCTAGGTCACCTTAACCCTAGGTTAACCTAACTTTAGTTAATTAACCCAAGGTTAATCTAACCCTAGTTCTACCAAACCCTAGTTGTCCAACCCTAGATTAATCTAACCCAAGTTAGCTAACCCTAGGTCAACCTAACCAATGATAGTAAGTTTCAAAGCTCCAATTCAAAGACACCTTTTCAAATGATCTTTCAATTAAAAACCATTGTCATAACATACTTTCAAAAACATCCTACTCTCTTGATATTTCAAAAATCAACTTCAAAATCTTTTCAAATACTCTAAGAAGTTCTCTTAAACTTGTCTCGACTAAAATGGCCAGACACTTAACATTTTCTAAAAACTATTTTCAAAATGTTTCCAAAAATTCACAACCCGAAAGTGTCTCTAACCTTTTATGGTTAAGGATAATACATTAAAATACAATCTTCAAGGTTGTCCATATTACGGTTTCAAAACCCCTAGTGTTTTCAAAAACTCTTTTCAAAAATGATTTTCAAACGTAACATTCTTGAAGCAACCCTAATCCTTCCACGATTAGGATTGTTCAAGTATAAGTGAGATATTCAAGAAGAGTTCTATAAACCTAAAGTTCTAAAAACCAAAATGAAAGTTTCTAGCCCCTTTTCCAAACATATTTTCAAAACCCATAGCCCAAAAGGAGTTTAGTTCTTTAATGACTAACTTCTTAAAGGTGATAAAATATTACACATGCCTTTCATAAGGTATCCAAAAAATTACTTTAAAAAACTTTAAGAAGACAAGTTCACAAGAGCATTTCCAATCCAAACTCTACCTCTAAAGTTTTCAAAACAAGACTTCAAAACATTTTCAAAACTCGCTTAAGTTATTTCAAAACCTTTTCAAAACTCCCTTGAGTTAATGTCAACAAAAAAAAAAAAACGTTTAAAATCCTTTCAAAAATACTTCAAACATCTCAAGTCCTACTTCAAAAGCATTTTTCTAAACTCTCAAGTTCTCTTTTTCCAAAGACCTCAAAACGTCTTCAAACCTTTTCAAACACCTCAATGTGTCTTCAAAACATTCCAAAGACCCCAGTGTGCCTCTTTTCTATCGGGCCTTTATCCGAACTACGAATAACCTGATTCTCGCCAAATGAGATACGTAGGCAACCTAGAATGGTGCGGCCATAACATTTATTTCAACCCAAGTTCCCCTTTCAAAAGTTTCTATCAATTCAAGATTTCTATCTAAAATCCTTCCAAAACTTTCATATTTTCAAAACATCTTTTTCAAAACATACATCATGCATCATTCATCCAAAAAGTGATAACCAAACTCATTTTTCAAAATTCTAAAGTGGATATTAGTAACTGATTATTTAAGCGAGTGAACTAAGGGTGATTAGACATGTAGGTACTGAAAAGGCGGGATAGGGTGATAATCTTAGGATATCTTCCCTACACGTAACCAACCCATGAATCATAGATTTCTATTTCGAAGACCAAAATCGGAATCATGTTTTCAAAAGGGCTTTCAAAAGGTTATAAAGATCTCTTTTCTAAAAACCTTCTTAAAAAGGACATTTTCAAAACTTTTTTGAAAAATTTAAGTTTAATCTTTGGATTACACTTAGTTTTAGGTGATCTAACACATCTTTAACTATGTTAGGTGGTGACTACCATTTTTTCCAAAAAACCCTTAAATTAAATCAAGTTTTTAAGTTCAAACCCTGTCGCACTTGTCCTTCTAGGAGGATGAGTTCTAACGAGAAAATAGCGTGCTTGTTCCCAAGCTAAGAGGGCTTGGTTTAAAAACCAGGGCGTGCCAGCTAATTTTAGTTATTAGATAATTATCATAATAAGAGAAAGTCAATTTAGGGATAAAATGATACTTTTATGAATATATATAAGTCACATTACAATTTTTTATTTATTTTCCTAGCGGATTGTTAATAGATGGTGTTGATTGATTCAAATTAATAGTTTATGAGTCAATATGTCACATTTTAAATTTTATGAGAGTTTAGTAATATTAAGTCATAGTTCAGGGGTGTAGTTGTAATTAAACCATTTTTTATCCAGACATAAGGGAAATAATAACATGAAGGAAACCCCACAAGCAATATTTAAAAAATAAAGATGGTTTAAGCCAGAGATCACTAGGCAGTGATATCATAACAAATCTCCAAATGTTGAATAACAATAAGATTTAGAATTTTAAGGTATGCAAAGGTACTTTTGGAAGTAGTAAGGTGCACATGTAGAAGAGCTGAAAAGATACCTACATTAGATATAGGGAAACAAAAACCAAGCAGGCACACTAAAATTACTGAAGACATCAACCAGGGATTAGCATAAGGGCAGTCTGTGCTAGAGTCAGGATTTTCCTACATACAACTCCTGCATCAAAATCTTTCTTCCTAGCTTCAGGATTATTAACAATGCATATTCAAGACAAGGTTTATTCGTATATTATATTTCTTCATAAATGGCTCAGTTGCCTGCATTGCAAAGGCATAGTATAAAGCAAAAGCTCAGAATCTTGCAGTTTTGTGATGTTGAAAGAGTACGCGGCATTAAATTTTGTAGAAGAAAGAACCAAGATGTAGGAAGGGTAAAGAATATTGACCAAGGGCCCAAGAGAGAACTAGAAGTAATATATTTGGTAAGCTCATTTTATTCAAACTTATGTCAGAAGAGGTAAAGGACGTTGCAACATAACTCCAGCTCAATGCTTGAGGATAAAACTATCCAAAGTTTTTATGGCCATCAAATATTCAAGTCTAACAAAAGGAACTTCTACGGAGCAGGCATATTAGACTTACCTAATTTTATATTCTCTTACTTGAACAACTGTATTTAGTTCTAAGATATTGGATGAGAAAATATAAGATTTGGAGAAACCAGTAGCCTTTTCTGCAATAGAATACACAATCTACAGCATATCCAAAAAGGACTGGTAATTCAGGTTAAAAGGGTCAGCTAGTATTGCTTGGATATACTGAAAAGAGATAAAGTATGAATTGAACATGTATAGTCAGCTAAAATAAGAAGGATAAAGACAAGAACAATAGGGGAAAATTAAATTGGCGGTTGAAAATAAGAAAGTTTTAACAAGACTACACCTAGGGGTAACTCAAACAGATCATGCAATATCAGCAAGTTGATTGAGATGCACACACCCTCGTGAAAATAAGGATGTTGATATGGATGTGTGGCACAACAAACGATAGAATTAGGCATTAATGTTGTTGCAAGAAAATAGATATGCCAAATGTTGTCAAGATCAGAGGAAGCCATCTGAGATGATTTCGTCACGGGCAACAAATGCCAACCAATTGAATCAGTAAGGAGGGTATCAGTTGAATGTCAAGGTATTGTAAGGACTGGAGGAAAGCCAAAGAGATGCTGTTTCAGGGGGTGAGAAAATATGTGAGACTTCCCTATTTACAGGACAGTCTATACTAAACTAAATTGTGAAAAAAGACTCACGAAGCCAACATTTGAGGCTAGATGGGTTGCACTGAGTAGTGCCAATCGAACGCTCTTCAGGTTTTGATACCATGACTTTTGACTGGCTTCAAGGATGCAGCAAAATTTGTTGTGCATAGTGGAGATAATTCAGATAAGGAAATGTAAATAATACAATATCTCACAAGCATCATACTAAATGGTGTAAGAAACCACTGGCCACGCATGTTTTGTACCTCCATGCTCAAGTGGGGTGCATCATCAGCACGAGTTATAATGCAGGCATCGAGAACGGGAACAAAGAAAAAATCTGCTTCTTCACCATTTAATGTTCGATGAAGACTAGCTAGAATACTTTCATAGAATGCCATCTGCAAATAAAGAGCACCGTAAGACCACAAACTATTCGCTAATTTTATACTATTACATAAACTGATGTCGCTCTTGGCTCAAGTAATACCTGTGAACCGTAGAGCTGATCTGTCCACAATGTAACGTTATTAGGATCATATATTCTGTTTACGCACTCAAACTTGAAATGCCGTCCCTGTAAGAATCAATAAAGGGATGGGAAAACATAAAGAACTCACCCTTTGTGTGTACCATGAATCAGAAGTACTGCGTATACTGACCTCAAGCAGATGACTATTGAACTCTGGGGGCAACTCATAAACATATACAAGGGGCCTTTTCTTTTCTACCACAGCATTGAGCTTGAGAAGATTCCCAGTATGTTGTGCACTATCGGGAACATTAATCTGAGCTGGTCGAAGCCATTGAGGCCACTCTCCAATGGACGCTAGAACAGATGGAATACTGCAATCTATTCCATACCAGCCATTGTCACACTGAGGAAAAAGACAAAACAAAAAAATAATTTTAGGTGGGTGGTTGGAACTAGTCAAGAATGGTCAACAAACACAGATTCCATAACCTTCAAGTCTGTGAAGCTGATTCAGTGCACGGAATTCATTACAACAAAACTCTTAGTAACTAAAAAAAAAACATATTTCTCTACACAACATTTTCATTACATGTACGGAATCTTAAGTTATCATCTGCCAATAAAACAAATGCACGATTTCTGGTTTTCTCTACCAGTGAACCATATACTGTTTTCTACATTAAACAAGTATTTAAAATTCTTCCCAATATCATGAGTAGAGTGAGCAATTGCCAAATCACTTAACAATTACCCAAATAAAACACTTTCAGCACAACTCAATGTTATAGGAACCATTTTAGTAATTATACAAAACTTGCTATATTGAAAACAGAAGAAAATTCGACTAGAAAGGCACCAGAAGTTTAGAAATTTGATTTGAAGATTTTGAAAGAAGAGGATCCAATTACTTACAGGTCTTGGTTAATATCAATGCAATTTTATCACCATCCATAAATATAGTCATGGGTAGCCGAGGTACCTCTTTCTTCTTTTTGGACAAGTGACAAGACCTGGTATGAAAAGGGGCCCCTGCTTGGTTTAATGGTACACACTCAGGCTTCCAATGTCAGAATGCTCTCAATTGAGCGCAGCCACTTTGTGCAATTAATGCCA
This sequence comes from Euryodendron excelsum, assembly GCA_033060915.1. Lineage (NCBI taxonomy): Eukaryota > Viridiplantae > Streptophyta > Magnoliopsida > Ericales > Pentaphylacaceae > Euryodendron > Euryodendron excelsum. Next base: position 35,840,376 of record CM065395.1, read on the forward strand.
GAGGTCAAGTTGGTACCCAGTCAACACCTCTCAATACCTCTCATTACCAGGGACCAATATGGGTGAATGACCTTTAACAAGGTTAAGCATCTCTTCTATTCTGATGGATTGCCAAAATTGTTTTCCCTTCAAGCCTTCTCTTGCTTTCAACATTCAAAGACAAAAAAAAAAATGTAACTCTCCTATGTGTTATCTCGGTCGAGATTTACCCACCTGTCTGCAATGTGTCTTGCTAAGTTCAATGAACAGAATCATCATCAACTGGGTGGAAAAGCAGAGTCTATTGAATTTTCTCAACAAAAGAAGCAGTTAATATTAGTAAACATTTTATGATTATGCCCAATACCCTTGTTCAACAAAATGGTCCGTTTGGATACAATAATAAACTTGTAGTGGGTATAGTTTAGTGGTAAAAGTGTGATTCATTCTATCTATGAGGGTTACCCACCCGGTCACAGCATTCCTTCCTACTGTGGCCAAAATATCTTCACTAACGTTTCAATGTTTCTACTTATGGTTCCTATGGAGCCACATTGAAGCATATCTTCTTTTTCTGCAGGATTGCTTCTACGGTCTAAGGAGCACAGAATGCAATGGCCCAAACAAAAGTCAAAATACTTCTAGCTCATAGTTCTATCATTGCCTTATGAGCTATAACATCTTACAATTATGCCAATGTGCACCGAAGGTCCAAAACCTACAAGTGGGTGATGGTGCTTAATAAAATGTAGGCCCTGCTGAGACTAAAGGGCGTATTTGATTCACAAGACAAGGCCGGATTGGACAAGTAGTCCTGGCTGTCCTGTGTTTGGTTCCTAAATAAGGCCCGGACTAGCATATAGTATACTATAATTATATATTATACTACAAAATAAATAAATATATATTAAGTGACAATAAATTAATTTTGTTATTTAATAAGGGGTAATATGGTCTTTTCACACCTTTAGTAAGATTAATCCCAACCTTTATCCCATGTGTAAACAAATATGGGACTTGGGGATAGCTTGGGACTATGAGTCCTAGGATTATCTGTCCTTGGACTCTTAGTCCCAGGACTCCTTGACTGGCCCAAAAATCAAACATGCCCAAAGAGAACTCTCAACCTTTTGGAATTACTAATACGAGACTTTCTCACCAGCTGTTCATCTTACTTCATCAACAAATTTTATCAGCACCACCTCAAAGCATGGCCTCTTTTCCAGCTGGACGTCAAATGCATGTTGTTATATCATGATACCCAAGAGTAAGGACATAGAAAGAAACCACCAAGGCATGATGCTCATAAGACTCATTTGACTAGTGAGGCATGTGTCATAAAATAAAGTGGGGATATGTGAGTTAAAAAAACTTCTCCGATCAGTGTCAACAACAGAGTGGTAACATAATTTTGATGAAAAAAGTTGATAGGCAGTCATTTTCATATGACATGCTTTAGCTCTTAGTTAATTGATGATTTTCTGTATTCATAAGATAGATAAATTAAACAGTAGTCTTTACATCTCAAAAAGGAAAAATGCAAGAGATGTGCTACATTTAAATGGTCCTGGAGGCAGCGAACTAATTGAATCTCTCATGGATAGAGAACCAAGTTTCACAATAGGAAAGATATATTAGGTCATCAACAAGGTATTAAGGACTTAGTAGGAAAACTTAAATACCTTCAGTGTAGTTGGAGCAGATACTGAGTCCATAGTTGGGTTATTTGGGTGCACCAACCAACTTATGAATTAGCCATTTCAGTTAACTAAAGGGTGCTCTGGATTTTTAGGATTTTCATTGAGCTAATCCTCCAGTGCTTGCTAGGTTTTTTTATTTCCCTTCAGTGGCTATTGAGCAGCTAAGAAAAAGAAAGAAAGAAAATGTGGAGCAAGATCTAATGATAGCAAAGTATAGGGCTGCGGCTCATGCAGGTTGCAAAATGTTAAAAGCGAAGTTTCTCAGCAGGAGATGTACTCTTCTTGATGATCTAATAAAATGCACTTCAATTAAGGCATAGCCTAAATAGCAAGTGTTTATTGTTTCATGGAAAAAATCCAGATCAATTGTAACTTCGTCAGAGATCCTTTGAAGAAGATAGCAGCTCCTTAAACAAGTACGGTGGATAAGTAAACATATCCTCTATAGACAGTTGGGCACAAGTCATTCTCATGGCAGTTATAACTATAGCAAGCAAGACATGAACCATATTTTTGTAAATATCTCAAGGGAAAGTGACATAGGACAGCATTTGAAATTGAAAGTTGATGCTGCCAACAACCACTTCTACCATCGCTAAGGTTTAAAACTGCTGATCATTTAAGGATTTCTGGAAAAGAAACACTGTACATATTTGCTTGATGTAGAGCATTTAAAGAGATCATAGCTCCTCTGAGGGAGTGAGATGCCATAATGCAGAACATGCTTTGTAAGCTCTCTTTTGGTGGGTGATGGGGGGTAGTCAACTCCTCCTAGAGGCTATGAAGCATGGACACAGATAGGGAAACGGACATATCCATATGAAAAATTTTCAAAAAGTAGGAGATCGGCAATAGATATTATGTATTGATAAAGGAATGTAAGTATGGATATACACAGAATAAAAACTAATTTTCCATAACATGTTTATAACATACCAAGTTACTAGCTGTTTGTATTTACATACCAAATATTCTCAATTTCAATCTTATAACAGATTCACAAAGTTCATATTTTGTGGAGACGAACTTGGACCAAATTGACATGCTTTACTCTCATTATTTCCCAATTCTTGTTCTCTAAGGAGTACACAAAGCAATGGGAAATATTCTTGTATTTCCCTAAAATTATACTCTAATGCTATACCTGGCACACATTCAATTTCAAGATAGGTTGGACATGTGACCTAGAGCATCCAAGCAAGTATCCAATACATTTTCAAAATTAAAGAGAATAACTTCGAAATTATGGATAGATTTAGGATCTATTAGATTCATCTCAGCTAGAATCCAATGTGGATTGATATCCAATATGGATATAATGTGGAAACGATTCCCTTCTAGTAGTATCTGTGCTTCATAGCCTAGAGGTACTTTTGAAATTTGTAGTGAACATGGAATCCTTTGTTTGGTAAAGAAGATTATAGGTTCTAGTTTTGTATATGCATGTATATAAGGTAGCACCTCCTCCAGCGCCTTTCAGTGATGCTCATATTTTACTTGACAAAAAAATAGAAAATTACAGAAATATGGTTTATTTTAAAATTTTCAAGTGGCTAAGGTTAGATGCTGCACATTCTAATAGTATAAAATACAAAATTAATACCTGACAAAATCCACCGCGGCAATGTCCATGGCCAGAGCATTGATTAATACAAGTGCACTGCACAGGCACCTCACAAAATCGCCCCCACAGACAATCATATTTGCAATCACATTCCTCTTTGAATTTAATCTTGGAAGCATATGCTTCTGCTGGGTCCACATTACACCATCCGGGTTTACTACCATTTGTTGTAAAAATATTATCCAGGTCAGGTTTTGCCCAGTCAGTCAGTTTGGGACCATCAGGTTCAGAAGGCAAGCTGAAACAGATATCAGGGTGTTAACTTGTTAGTGTTTGGAACATATTCTAACAGAAGTGTCTATTACTATGTTAAGCAGACTTACTTCACTTTAAACCCACATGCCTCGGCAACAGGACGGTTTGGGTATTTAGTGCCTTCCCCGCAGAAACACATTGCTCTTGTTGTGTCACAATAAGCAGAGCATATTGAGACGACCCAACGCCCATACGGTTGGTCCTTTGATCCAGGAAAATTGCAGTCCAGGTGCAGTCTTTCGGAGCACTCTTCCCCTGTTCCACTAAAAGATATGAGATCCAACTGATTATATGATTGATCAAAAAGAGATATTGCAGAAAAATTCTGCTTACTTCAGATAGCAAAACATATAATGTTAGGTGTGAGAAAAAGGAAAAAAGGGGACCGTGAACTCTATCAAGAGTAACAAAGATGACTAAATTAACAGCAATGTTGGCCATGGCCAAGAGGTTATAATGGAAATTATATAATAAAAGTATAGCTTTTGAACATAATAGGGTGAAAGGAAATTCAAAAGCCAGACAAAAGAAATCAAGGATGTGTGACAGGAAGAAGTACATATATCCATGTAAAACACTCAAGTGACACCAACGCAGATCTCCAGTCATAGTGATGCAGTGAACAATCAAATAATGCTGCTTCATAAGACAGATGATGGGGATTAATAGATCCACTGCAACAAAGTCTACACTACCTTAGATGGAAATTAAGAGGGAAAAAAGTATATGTAGCCACTATTTTGAAAAAATTACGACTACCTTGCACTAGAGTATTTTTCTCCCTGTATAGCACAAGCTACCTATAATGCTTTCATGACATATGTTTACAATAAAACATAGCCCTAAAGAGACAAATATTGTCAACACATACGATCTCTATAATCTGATGCTCACTAAAGTTTGCGCTTCAAAAATAAATACGCAAATACTTATTTGAAAGAGCATCTAAAACCACACCATTTTAGTCCATGCACTACAGAGATGGAGAGATGGAATCCGTAACAATGAGAGATCATAGACACTATTTATGACACTCATTTATGTAGATTAGAAAGTATGTATTCCTATCAAAATTTGCAATCTGCAAAGGAAAGATCATAGGGATGAGTACTTTCTTTGGAGTCTCCACCAATTCAAACGAATCTTTCAATATTTTTTCCTGTTTGGCGCAATAATTGGCCAAAAAGAACTTCTTTACAAGGAAGTTTCAGACATGCAACATCATATTCTAAACAAATGACATAAAAAAAACAATAAAAATGTGTCAGGCCTCAAAATACTCACAATGGCTCTTTATATTCTAACATAGAAGCTCATAATATTGGCAATGGAATAAAAGTACTAGTTACTATTTGTAAAAGCACCATAAAATATGTATTGACGTGTGGAAGCTATGTTACCATAATACTCTCTTACCCTAGCGAATTACATTTTTGGAACGGCGTTCCGAACCATGGTACTCTAGCATTCCAAAATAATGAATTTGGTGATCTAAAGCGATCCCAAACTTTTTTTCTATTTACATCTTTAAAGGTCACCTAATGAAAGAAAAAAATCAATTATAATAAACAAAAATATAGGAAGACTAAAATTTTGGGATAACAATATGCAAAAAAGATGGGTCATACTACTCCTAAAATGTGTTTTTAGATGATTAATTTTAAAAAATATACATTATGTTTTATTAAATGTTTGATTATTAAAGAAAATTCTTCTAGAAGTACCTTAATTCTAATAGTATACTTTATAGAAGTCTACTCCTAGCGTACCATATTTTAGAACATATGGCGTACTACATTCCCGTTCCACGTACCAAAATTATCCGAATTCCAGTTAACATAGTGTGGAAGTCACTGACACCTTAAAAGCAATTTCAAATAAATTATTATCAAGCATAAGTACCACCAAAAAAAGTAACTTCTGTTGAGTAAGTTATCTCTAATTTTTTTTCCCCCTTCAACAGGCAAATATTTGGTTTGTTCGTAGAGATGATTACTGTTCATCCATAAACCACATCTCATGGATATTGTTAAGATGATAACAAAAATGGAGCAAATATCCATTTGCAAATGGCATGTTTCTTATCAAAAGAATTAAAATTGAAATCAAGCACGGAAAGAAGACTGAGATAAATACTACTAACCACTAAATCCATGAAAGCAGCGACATTGACCGAGTTCTCGATTACAAATGCCTTCACCACTACAGTCATTTTTGCAGCTCTTGCCACCGATATTCTGACAACAGAGCCACTCGTTATAAGCAAACATGGGTCTCACCAGTCACAAGCGGTCAACTTAAAAGAGAATAAAATACAAATATGAAGAGTTTTTATGAGTCCAATCTTTGAAACTATTTGAAGTACCATCTCAAAAAAGAAGTGAAGAAATCAACTTAAACATTTGCAGTCCCACTACCTCAACAACTTTGACTGGTGTAGTAATCGAATTACAACCAGATAACCACCTGCCAATCTTGGCCTTCCAGGGAGCACCACGGTAAACTACTGCCTTATGCAAGTCAGCAGGAAACCGCATATCTAAGTTAAGAACAGGCTGTGGATTTTGCACGGCATTGTCCTTGCCGCCTTTAATTGATCCATTTATTGGGACACAGGAGTTCTCAGCTTGCCTAGTACTTAAGTAATCAACTGAAGGCACCACAGGGAACAAGAATAGATGAACAACTGAAATCAAAGCCACAATGGAAGCAATAGTTGCCACCAAAGACCATGAGCACTTCCATTTCTGGATAGAATACATAATCCCTAAATGCTCCTCCTCAATAAACTCAATACAGATCTTCAAGTTCACATGAGCCAATCTCTTTGTCTGTCACCCCTCAAGCTCTATTGAAGTGACATGAAATTAGAAATCTCATGCCGTCTTCCAGACAGTCACACTCCTGTCAATCAAGAAATAATAGAACAGTTTAAAAACATAATTCTAATTAGAAAACCTTAGATCATGGATATATGTATGTGTGTACTGTGTAGGAAACGTCAGGCTATAACCCATCAAAATTTTTATAAAAAAAATTAACCCTCGGCACTTTAGATACATTATTAAACCTCATACATTTCATCTCATCATTTCCCATGGGCAACACCACGAAAAAGAATAAACAATAATAGTAATCATAATGATGATGGTGATGATGATAATATTAACAACAATAAAGAAATGTTCATTTGCTGTAACCCCAAAAAATAAAAATCTTCTTTAAGATTGTTCTTCAAAGATGATCAAAAAACAAAACAGAAAAATTAAATGGAGATAAACCCACCAATTTTCATAATTAATCCAAAAAGAGTTCACAAACTCACAATTGTGATCCAATTGAGACCATTCAAAGTATTTAATTCACAAAAAGTTAAGTACGAGATAAACAACCCTAAGAACTTCTTTTGAGTGATTAACCCCAACCACTCCATGACTTACACCTCATCATTTCTAATGGGCAACAACCCAAAATAGATATGCTCAATTGCTCAAATAAAAGAAATGCACAGTAAGATTGCTCTTCGAAGGTCGTCGAATAGCAAAACAGAAATATACAACGTACATAAATTACTGAACCCACCAATTCCCTGATTAATACCAAGAGGTTCACAAACTCAATACTGAAAACCAATTCAGACTATTCCGAGTACTTAGATGCAATGAAAGAGAAAAATGAGATTCAATAACCAGAAGAAAACAGACCCGCTGACCTTAATAGATCTGAGATGGTGTAATTGAAGGACCTAGAACATGAAACAGAAGCAAACGCCAAAAAGAAACAAATGGAAGTCAAGACAGCTTCAATTATGCATTAAAATACAAACATATACATATAGTGTGAGAGAGAGAGATTACCAATTGAAAAAGAGCTGATTTCTGTTTTCCAACTCAACCCAGATAATAAAAAATTGAATTAAAATGTTTCTGAATGAGAATATATATATATATATATATAATCAGTAGCGAAGAGAGAGAAGTAGTCGTCAATATAAAAGCCGCCAGGGCTCTCGCTGGAAGAGTTTGAACAAACTGAACAACAGTGAATGTCTGAAAACTGAAAACTACAGATATCTTAATGGTGAAATGACGGAAGAAACCCCTCGTTTTCCCACTTAATTCTGTTCTTTCGTACTTTGATAAACCCTTGTTAGCAAGCACAGTTTGCTAAACCACAATTACCGGTTGTAGCGTGTTTTTGTCATTTTACCTCTCGTCCATATATCCGCTGCAAAGCTTCGAAGCTGTTTGTAATTACTAATTAGTAATGGAAAGAAATTAAATAAAAAGATTAGAAATATTTTACCTATATTTTTTTTTCTTGAATGCCATTGTGAAGTTCTTAATATTTAAATTAGCTATTTGCAGAGGAATACTTAGGGTCTTATGGTAGGGGTTTAAAAGATCTACACATTTACAAATTTGGGTTGCAAAAATTTAGGACTGGGGTCTCTGATTTTACATGTGCAAGTATTTAAAATACAATTGAAATTTAGTATTAGAGTTATAAATATTTTAAGATTTTATATAATAATATAAAGGCATTTTTTATAGGAAAAATAGGGATAACATCAATATCGTCGCAATTATTACATAACAGTTAAACAATAATATGTTACCAAAAATAAAGCGTTGAACAATGACAGCTAAAGCATTTACAATTATTGACTCATTATAGAGAGCTAGAGGAGACTCAAGAGTGTGTATTAAATGTTGTGTGTGTTGTTAATTATTGTAAAATTAAAAACTTATTCATAGTAGTTATTTATGAACCTTTCATTTTAAAGAAAAACTTTTGCTATTTTAGCTTTTAATTTAAAAAATAACATTGCCACATCATTTTGATAGAGTTTTTTGTATAAAATTTTTATAATAATAGAGTTTTTTACTTGAAAAGAGGAGTTAGCCCAGTAATAATGATGTCCCCTCCTATGATACACCTCCTCATCCCTCGAGACTTTGTCTTTTAATGTACTAAAAAAAACTAAATACATTTTTAACTCTTGCAAGAAAAAAGAAATAGGAAGGGAGATACGAACAAATTGATCTCTTTTATTTTTTAAGTTTTATGAGATGATATAAAAGAACAAGAAAAAAAAAAAAAAAAGATGAAAAGAAGAAAGGGAAGAGGCCAAATGGGGGCTTGGTCCCCATGCTCGTTCCTTAAATGGATTTCTAGGAAATTAACACGACGGCCTTGGACAACTTTTACATATTCCACAGTAGCCTGATATCTCCAAATTTCACAATCCACGGTCAAACATATTCCATAGTAGCCTGATATCTTTTTAAGTCTACGCTCCGAAATCAAAAATATGGTATGCTATGGTACCAATTGAAAATTTCTTAAATGCAAACTTACCAAACCTAGAGGATGTGGATGAATTAGTATTGTGGCCTATTCTGGTTACTTATTAATTTAGTAGACTTATTGCATGTCACAGTAATAATGAACAATCGCACAAGCAATTCACACCATTTTCACATTATAGAGATCTAGTCTAGTTAATTAATGCACTCCAAAATAGTTAAAATAACTACACAATTACAACTCAACCCTAATCGAATCCACGCAACTATTTACAATGTCTCCAATCAATTTAGACATACCTCGCACCTTATATTTGTAATAGGAGTGGTAGAAAATTGGTAAGCCAAAATAAATTAAAACAATTATAAAGACATTGAATACGCGGTTTTAGCCTTACTTGAACCAAGTCTTCTTAATTTTAACTACTTAAAATGCGATAAGGGGCAAGATGATGAAACCGAAGTTTAATACAATCATCGATAATATGCATTGAAACTAAAAATTTAGCTTAGTACATTCATTGTACGTATGTCCATAAATTTTTGTAAGATAAAAATAATAAAAAGAAGAAGAAGAAAGGCTTATTAACACTCACTTATTTTTTAATGGTTTTTTTTTTCTAATCAATTATAAATTACAGATTTAATTGGTAGATCTATATGAAGTGTAACAATTTAGATATATGTAATATTTATTGATTATTTTTTTCAAAAATTATATATATATATATATATATGTATGTATCTGAAAAACTTAATGTTGGTAGCTTGTAGATTTATTAAAGAATACCTTTTAAAATTAATTATCCTATGCATTGCATGGGTACGAGACTAGTAATTTGTTGTCAGAAAAAGGGGTTGTTCATGTTCAGTTACTGGTGCCATAACATGACCTCAGAAAAATCAGAAGTAGGTGTCTCTCGCTCCACTAAGAGCACTACCCCATCTGGAAAAAAACAAACAGGGAATCCTCCTCCAAGAAGAATCAGCTCAAAACATGGTTATATATATATATATATTATATTTATGTATGTATGCATATAAAATAGAAATTTATCTTAACATTTTCTATACTGCAACATCCCATGGAAAAATGCGTTGAAGCTGGACAGAAAGAAAAGCATACACTGATGCAGGTAAGCAGCTGGCAAAGGCAATTGTTTAATGGAAAGTCAAATGTCCCCTCCATGCGATGGGAACTGCACAGGCTGTGTGGGTTATGGCTTGTGAGGGCTACTTGTTTAATGTTTTGACTTTGATGGATATGATAATGATATGTCACAGATTTGTAGTACTCGCCCACACAGAAGGTATATAAATTTTATATATTGCATTAATGATAACTTATTATAAAGTTTATGAAGAGAAATTAAATTTTAGATTTCAGGCTTAACACAAAGACAGTTAATTACTGAGGTCATTCTTTGTGGTTAGATCTGTGAGCCTATTGAATAGTTATTAAATTGTTCAATTATTAAAAATTTTTGTTTTTGTTTTTTTTTTTAATACATTAGAGGGCCAAAGCCCTAGAAAGAGGGAGAAAAAGGGTGAAGCAAACCCATAACTTCAATCATGAGTAGGAGCGCTACTACTATTGGGCTAACCCTTCTTCTCAAACATTTTTGGTTTTGCATTTTAGTTCTAAAAGGTTGTTAAACAAATCAAATAACTCGAGTTCAACTCCCGTTCAGCTTACTATAAGTTCATTTGAAATTAGCTTACTATATAAACAAGCCAATCTTAAACACATTTTAAAGTTTATTAATTTTTTAAATTTGACTCAAGTTTATATGCACTTTGGATTAGGGTTAGCCAGGTGCCCGATGGTCCATTTGGTCCACCCAAACTTGCCTATCATCTATAGAGCTTTTGTAGGCTGATAATGTTAATGGTGGACTTAAAAAATATATTTAAAACATGGCCCAGCTTGTCCCACTCGAAATATATTTAGAATAATTTATTTATATATTTTAATATATATGTAATTAAATTTTATGTCATTTAAAATTATTTTTGGAGAAGAAAACAATTTATTAAATAAATTTTTTATTAAATTGACAGGCTTGGAAATTTAATTTTTAAATTGGGCGAGCTTGAGATTGTATTTTAGGCCCGATGAAATAATTTCTATCCCAGGCTCGGCCCAGCCCAACCAATGTCCACCCTACTATAAATAAACTATATAAAAAATTAAACTATTCGAGCTTAGTTGTAAATGGCTTGGTAAAGCTTATTTAAGATTGACTCAAAAAAAAAAAAAAAAAAAAAAAAAGCCAACCTAAAGATGTTTTAAAACTTGTTAGATGTTTCAAAACAAGCTTGAGCAATGCCCTACTATGCTTCCCTAGACTCATTTACAACCCTAACATCTACTTTAGTATAGAAAAATATCAAGTATTGTCCCTTTCTTTCCAATTATATACATTGTAATTTTACTTATATCATTTTAAAGTGCACATAAGTTGTTTCCTGGCTAGTTTATGGCAATATATAGGTAAATACCCATATTGATCCATCATTTCCACAAAACTAAGAGTATTGCTCCCATCTCATGCTTAAAAGCTACCCATAACTATGATCAGAGCTATGCACCCTGCTCATGACAGTTCTGAGTCGTTACACATATTGCACTCGATTCACCCAAAACCATAGTTATTATATGCATGAGAGATTATGCCGGCTTCAGAGTTCAAATGAACAATATCTAGTCATTTAACAAGTTGTTGGGATAGAAAGGGTTAGTCCAATGGTAATGGTGAGTTTACTTGTGATTGTAATTATGGATTTGATTATCTCTCTCCCTTCCTTCCCCACAACTTTGGCCCTCCTATATACCAAAAGAAAAAAAAAATGTTGTTGGCAAATTAAAGATAATAAGAGAAGCATGCTAAATAATTTGTAGATGTCATAAAAAAATAAAATAAAAATGCAGATTCTGACTGATCACATTTGTCTTGTGGGTGAGATAAGAGAATAAGAAATCTTGGAATTATGAATCCTCTAGAGGTGCAGAACAAAAACAAACTTGTTTGAGACCCCTCAAAGTCTGTTATTAAATTTGGATGTTCTTTGGTTACGTTTATTTTGAGGGCTGAGACAAGGGTATAACGAATCCAGGAATTAAAAATCTTCCAAAGGTGCAGAACAAAAGAAACTTATTTGAGACCCTCAAAGTTCCCTATCGACGAAACTATAAGGTTCCACCGTTTGGCAATGGCTTGGTTGGTGCTAAAATTGTTTATTTAGAGCGGGAGTGAGAGCATGAGATCATCACTTTTAAAAATATTTCGAGATTAGGAGTATCTCTACAGTATATCTATACATATATTAATCTAGCTAAATATAAACATATAGGCACAATTATTTATCTACATAATTTTTAATTTTTACACATCAATTTCTTAAAAAAATAAACTAACTTTAAAATAAATAAAAAAAACACAATAACCACAATAACCATTTCTTCACTTAATTACAAAATTTCTTAATCTAAAATCCCAATAAAAATGTGTTATTTTGATTCAATGATAGGATTTTATAGGTAGACTAGTAGAGAATTGGACAATGGTGGATTGACAAGTAGCCATACGTGGCCCCGTTTAGTAACACTTTTTTTTTTTAAATTTTGAAAATAAAACATAATAAAACAGTGTTTGGTATTTGCTTTTAAAATTTTTTAAAACAAAAAAAAAACGTCGGACAAATTTGAAAACACAAAAAAGTGTTTTTTTGTGTTTGTTGTTTTAAGTCTTCTTCCTTCTCCTCCCCCACCACCCACCACTTCCACCATTGGCCACAACCCTCCCCACCCACACCGGCCACCAGCTGCCACTTTCATCTGTCACCACCACGCCCCAAAGATAAGTAATAGTTTTGGGTTACCAAATTAACATGCTTTTTACTTTTGTAAAAAAATAAAAATAAAACACAAAAAAAAAAAAAAAAATAATAAATAATAAAAAATAAAAACTAAGAGAGTTACCAAACGGCACTGCGCTGCCATGGCATGATAAGCCTACTTCAAATCCAATAGAAACTTGCTATTCCTAATATCAGTTGCTATTCCTATTGTCAATATATATATATATATATATAAGACAGTTCAATTTTAGGAAGCAAAGCCCTTTCCAATAGAAACTTGCTATTCCTAATATCAGTTCAATCTCATTGACCCATCGCCTTCCCTCTAAACCCTACCAACGTTGTTGGAGTAGTGTTATTGCACTCCAAAACCCTTTTAACATTGAACATTCAAAGTTCTGACCAGAGCTCCCATGGCCTGTCGCCGCGGCCGAGGAAGACCACCAAAGTACCCAAACAACCGAAGCCTTCAACCTCTTACTGGTTTTCTTTCGCAGCAAGTAGCCCAGAAACCGAAAACTAAGACGTTGACGGACCTTACAAATGCAAGTGTTACATTGGATCTTCCGAATTTATTGGATGTCTCAGAAGAAACACCTTCAGAAGCTCAAAAATCAGAAGAAATATTGACCGGTTGGAACGAGTTCAAGAAGAAGAAGAGAAAGGTTAGAAAAAGAAGCGAAGAATCAGTGCCGCCTCCAACTCCATGGATGTGGGATATTGTGATTCCAGGATCAATTCCTCCTGAGGACCCTAACCTAGAATCGGATAAGAGTTATTGGTCAAATTTTTTTCATAATATTCCAGATACTTAGGATTATTAAATGTAGATCTCCATATGTAACATCTTTATATATATATATATTCTTTGAATGTAATTAGAAACCATTCTTGCTTAAGTAATAAAGTTTAGAGATTGCAGATATTGTTTAATAGAGTGAAAAAAATCAAGTTCCCAAGTTGTGTGATATGTTATTTAAAACAAAAAAGTTGTGTGATATGTTATTAGATATAAGAAAAACTGATTTTTGAGAATAATAAACATAGTGCAAGGAAAAACGTCTAGTGAGTTAGTACAAAATTTTTCAGTAAGAAACACATATCAAATTTTGTCATATGTTATTTATTATATTAAAAGTCTTTTCATTAACTATAAATTTATGTTATTGATGTAATAAAATATTGCATGTCTCAATTTAATAGGGGTGAGTTCTGTGTCGTTGGTATTACATGATTATTGAAATTTTTTTTCCATAGTGCAGGCTCAGTGCCCTTTTGGTTTGGTTTATTTTGAACTTTTTTTATTTGGTTTTTTTTGTCTATAAGAAAAAAATAAAGATTTTGAAGCTTTTTTTTTTTTTTTTTGCTTTTCGCATATCTTATCTTGATAAAAGCAAAAAAGTTGAAAAATTTTAATTTTTTTTGTTTATAAGCCAAAAAAGTAAAATAAAAAAAGCTGCAAAAAAGCCAAACCAAACTGGGCTTCAAGCGCCATAGCTTGCTTAATTTTGTTTCCTGTATCTATCTTATACTTTTGTACGCATTCAAACCAGGCTTCGCTTCAATAGGGATGGCACTTTAATATGAAGAAGAAAATATAATCCAAAACGGAATTAGAACCAGATAGGATATAGTCACTATGCTCTAATTACATTGTGAAATACACTAAATAGTACTTCTAATAATATAATAATACCAAATACACTTTTTGGGATTTAACATCTTTTTTTTTTTTTACATTTATATTGTGTGTTATGTTTGTTTGATTTGTATTACTTTTTATTTTTAAAAAATTATTTTTATTTTAAAATTTTATACAAGTCTAACTTGAACCTAATTAACTTAAGTGGGGTTGGAGGTTCAATCTATTGTGATTTTGTGATAGATACGAAATAGAATTTTCTTATTAGAAGCGATAAAATTTAGCCTAACTGTCCCAATTGTGCCGTGATAATTGGTGGACAGTTGGACCAAAACTGGGCCGGCAGTGGGGACGAGTGTGCAGTGGTGGTGGTGATTCTGCGTGACCCATGCCGCGGAAGCCGATGAGCAGGTGGTGGTTATCATGATTATTTTGTCTGCTTATCGGATTTTATAAGAAGTTAATATAACTTTATTTAAAGTTATAATTTTTTTATTTATTTTTAAGTGCTAGAATGTAGTGAGATATATAATCTAATGAGAAGGATCCAAACAAGCACTAACTAACTTTTTTGAAAAAGTATTTTTACATTTTTAATAGCGTTTTTTGAAATCAAAATTCAAAATTTTTTTTATGCATACGTACAAGCAAAAGGCCAATAAAAAACTAAAAAGAAAATTAAATAGCTAGAACATCTGAATTTCAGTTTTAGTTATACATTTTTATGTAGAAATAACACACGGCACGGTATTGCAGGAGAATAATAACTTAGAATTTTTCTTTTTTTGTTTTTCACCTATAAAATAATG
The DNA here is from genome assembly GCA_033060915.1 of Euryodendron excelsum. Classification (NCBI taxonomy): domain Eukaryota; kingdom Viridiplantae; phylum Streptophyta; class Magnoliopsida; order Ericales; family Pentaphylacaceae; genus Euryodendron; species Euryodendron excelsum. The sequence goes on from CM065395.1 coordinate 35,855,555, forward strand.
ACTTGGAATTTATAACATACCCCCCGACCTAAACAAAAATTGAATAATAGAAAAATTCTTATACATCAACAAGAATTCTTCTGGAGTGACAGCAAATTTCGTTTGTAACCTTTGCCAATTTTTTTGCCCTTCTCGTTTTTATTTCTATCTATCGTGAGTCAATGCTATGGACCAGGCCCAAAAAAATTCTGGGCCGAGACAAAAAAGATATTTGGGCCGAGACAAAAAATTTTGTGATTGCCCATGGACCATCGGTTTGGGCCGATAACCCAACCCAAGCACTAAAGTGTTTCTGGACCGAAACCAAATTCAGGGCCAAGACAGTAGAGAATTGTGTTCCCACAAAGCGATGAGTAGTATCAAGCAATAAGAAGCCCCGGCCTACGGCTAGTCGGGTCTCATAGTGAATAATTTACAGAAGTAAGACTGTTCCTTGTGGAAGGAAAACAGAAAGGAAGGGAAAAAAATATATCGGAAAGTGGTTTCTTCCCCTTGTTTAGTTTTGCAAAGATAATGAAAGAAAAATGAAAGATATCATCACTTTTCCTTGTTTGAAATTCAAAGGAAAGAGAAAGAAAAATAACATGATAAATACCGGAAAGGAAAGAGGAAAGAGAGTCAAAGAGAATGGGAAGAAACACTACTTTCTTGTTTTTCTCTCCCTTTATTTTCCTTTCTTTTCTTTCCTTCCCTTTCCTTTCCTTTCCTTTCTATTTTTCCCTAAGTTCCAAACAGGCTATTAGGATCACAATAGAGGATTACAAAAGAAGGAAGAGTGATCCAGGTTGTAGTCTTTCGTACATTTTCTTCCTTTTTCTCTTTCCACCCCCTCCAAAAAATAAAAAAAAAAGAAAAAAAAAGCAACGACTCGATCATATTGGGGGGTTTTCTAATCTTTAGATTCTGTCCTTGAGAAATTTAATCGAAATTTTGGAAAAGCAATTGAGTCACATTATGGGGCTTCTTTAAGAGAGCCTACCAAAACAATGTTTCCAATTAAAATAGCCCAATCATGCCCTTCTTTCTTTCTTTAATATTTTGCCCAATCATGCCCTTCTTTCTTTCTTTAATATTTTTTCTTCTAAACATTGTGGGCAGCCACATAAGATCATAATATGCTTGATCAATACAATTGAGTTCATTTTGATGCACATCGTTTTTTTATTTTTTTTTAATTCATCGGAAGGGATTTTTGATGCACATCTAGTTGAGAGTAAATATTCACAAGCATGATAGGGCCAAAAATTTGCTTTAGGGGAGCAATCCTTATTTATAAAACAATCATGCTAAACAAATTTAACTGATATAGAAGAGTTTTGGAGTAAGTTAATAACCAATATAAAAAAATAGGATAAATTATACTGACCACTCTTGAGGTTTCATAATATGTGAGATAGTACTCCTCATGTACTGACAATTACAAAGCATACCCCTATCAGAGTTTGTTAGTTGGATGGCGTGAGGGTTGTAAGGAAAATTACTATTATATCCTTACTTTATCAAAAAATCTCTCATTTTCTCCTCCACTCTATCTCACTCTTTCACCACATCTACAGCCACATCTTCCCTTTAATCTCCAGTAACACCTTCGTTTCGTACCAACCAGATCTGGGTACCTCCAGGCTAGGTAGCGCTGCCACTATCGGCCCAATCCTCACTCTCTCACTGCCTTTCATCCATCACCTCCTCCCTCTGTCTTGGTCCAACCACACCACCACCGTTGCTTGGCCAACCCCTCATCCCATGGCTAAAGCCACCAATCATTAGACACATAAACACAATCAATAGATCTATAACACAAAGCCATTACTATCCCTTTTACCAATTTGCCTTTCTCACATCCTTCATTCTTTCCTCCCCCACAGTCTAACATATTCGCTGACCAATGTTCACCTGGTTTGCCCCCAACCATTTATCTATTATTCTCTCTAAAATGTCCATGCTAACAAACCCAGATCATTGAACCTTAACAACTGCACAAGATTGACACCTAAATTTTAGCCTCCATGGCAACAAACCCAAAATATCCATCGCCAAACCCCAACCTCCATGGGCACAAAACTCACACCAAAATCCTAAGAGAGAGATAGAGTAAAGAGCAATAGTGTCTCATGATCGGGTGTCAATAGTTATAACATTCACGACCAACAAAAATAGATCCATAGCATATTCACGATTTCTTCAGTGACAATTTCTTCGGCAGATGGCAATAGGGGATGTTGTGAAGTTGGGGGAGGTTGGGGGCATGGTTGTGTGAGAGAGAGTGAAAGAGATGATGTTTATGATGGATCTATGGCTATGGTGTGCATTGATCGACAACACCCACCCTCCCCCCATGGTCGAATTACCTTCATTGCCTTATCCTCTCCTCTTTCCTCTGCAACTTGTGTTTAATTGTTTTATATATATACAAATACACACACACACACACACACACACACACACACACACACACACACACACACATATATATAGAGAGAGAGAGAACGAAAAAGACGATGGTTGGGGTTGGGGGTGCTTCGCATTGATTCTGGAAATTGAGAGAGGGAGAAAGAAAGAGAGTGATTGTACTCTAAAAGTGCAATCCATATGTCTTAATTAGCTAATTGTTAGTTTTATATTATGTTTAATTAAGTTATTTTAGTCTTAATTCGTCACTAACTTAGTTTTGTGTTTTTTTTCAGGAATCCTAGCTAAAAAGGGTTTAATTTGAGCTGAGACAGCTTAGGCGTTCGAACGGTACTCAGAAGCGTTCGAACAGTATACAGAAGCGTTCGAACAGTATACAGAAGCGTTCGAATGGTATCATGTCAAGATCAAATTTGAAGTGCGTTCGATAGATTTAGAGAGCATAAAAGTCGTCTGAAGGGCGTTAGAAGATCATTCAAACGGTCAACTAGTCGTTTGAACGGTGGGCCAGGCCATTTGAACGGTGCGGCAGGGTTTCCTATTATTTCTGCTGCCTATATAAGTTGAGATTGTTGTTATTACTGGGGGAGGCTAATTTATTAGGGTTGGCGTTTTTCTAGGGTTTTAGGAGTAGTTTTAGGAGTAGATTAGAGTAGTTTATTCATAGTTTTCAATTTCTGTAATCAGATTACTCAGTCTTTTAATAAATTTACGTACAACTTTGCATATCTATGATTATGATAAGTAGCTAGATTCCATCTTGGGATCAATTATGAAGATCAATTGAAGATCTTGGATGAACGAAGGAGGTATATTTTTGGGTTTCAAAGTTAAATTTTTCTTTCTTCTTTCTTCTTCATTCTAGAAATCTTCAAAAACCTGGACGTTTGATTATGTTCGGTAACGTTTATGCGTGAACATATATTTAGTATATGCGCTGCACAGATCGATGGTACTCGTCCTTGATTCTAACAATCCGATTTATTCTAGAAGTTGAAGTTTTGAAGAACACTTGTTTTTATCGCTAAATCTTCCAAATTCGAGACTCACAACGTAGTCGAAGGATTTGAGTTATTAAATTATCTCATTCGGAATTCTAGGAGACGCAATTGGTTGGAACGATTGATTTCAGAACTTTTTCTTTATTTCTTAGTTTAAATTAGATAACAAATCTTTTCTCAACCTAAAATCAGATTTTTGTTTATTGAAGTGTTTTTCCTAAGATTTTTAATCCACGGTAAGTTTTCTTATTTACGTAAACCACCTTCCCTGTGGGATCGACCTCGTACTTACAAGAAATTATTACTACATCGCGGCCGTGCACTTGCGGTTAAGTATCACCCTTTTAGAGAGCGATCAGAGAGATTGGTGGTAGAGGTAGGACAAAAAATGATGGGTACTTGCCAGTGATGATGGGTGAGAGAAATCTGGGGTCTGGGCTTCCGACTAGCAAAGAGTTTAGGGAGGATGAAGTGTGGGTTTTATCCAATGTGGTAAATATTTGTTATAATTTTTACACAACTAATTTAATCAATTTGTTATTCATTTTGCTAATTATATTACAAAGGATAAATGAGGAAATTAAAAAAGTTTCTAGGTTGACCGAGTAATATTCCGTTTGCTGACTAACGTTGATTTAGCGAGAAGGGGGAATCTGTTACCTTGTTTAAAAAGTAGGGTATGCAGTGTAATTATTAGTATGTGGGGAGTACTATCTCACATATTGTGAAACCTCAAGGGTGTCAGTGTAATTTACCCAAAAAAAAAAAAATAATAGCATAATACCAAATATTCACCAAGATAATGAGTCATAAAATTAATTATAATTATAGCACTAATCATCAATTGTATAGAAATATGTTACAGCTATTAGTTGTTGTGGGCTAAATAAATCAAAAAGCCCAGAGAATAAAATATGCCAGGATTGATCTAAAGAGGATAGGTCGGCAAGGTAAATTGAGCCTAAAGGGTTCAACAGACAGGTCTAATTGGCAAGAGTCCCAAGCTGACCTGGACTAGGACATTTAAAGATAAGTCTAAATCTATCTTAAACAGATCGAAAAGTGATTGACTCCTAGAAGGATAATAAATACCATTCCTAGAAAGAATGGAACCTCCGAAGCCTATAAATACACCATGCCACTAAGAAATAAGGTATATTTACTGGAGCTAGTGTATAGTACTTTTGTTCAATTCATTGATATTAAACTTGCCTAACTTAATCATTGGAGTGCCATCGACCAAAAGAGGGTTGACACATTCTCACTATTCTTGTAGATTGCTTGGAGCTCGTCAAGTCGGTTAGTGGAGCAGATCAAGTCTTCCTAAAAATTTCACTTACAATTGGCGTCGTTTATGGGAAGGCCAAGCTGAGAAGATAAGTACAAGCAAACTTAGAGGAGGAGTAGTACGTACAAGCCATGAGATACCTGATAGCCGAGATCTTAGAAACCATTCCTCTTTAAAGGGGGAAATCCTGTCGGAATATCGGGACGATTTAGCGTATTATAGAGGTTGATGGGATTGGCACCTATGGTCAGAGATTCATTACACGGCTTCTGATCTCTTAGACACTGAGGAAGACAATTAGTATAAGGGACTCTGAATTATGGGTTAGAATCCTCTCTGCCGAAATAACAGTCGAAGAAACCCTTCACATTCTAGTGATTCCCTTCGAATGCACTCGAGCCCTAGGGTCTTGTTAGCTGGTGTGCAGTAGCACACTTCTGTTTTTCCTTTACTAGTAGGGGGTCCCATGGTTCCTATGCCGCTACGTTTCTAGGTCCTGTTCTTTTAGTGCTTCGACCAGAAGTAATAGCTTCTAGCTAGTTCAGTGGATAAGATGGCTGTGCTCCAACTTACTAAAAAATGGGACAACAATGGTCCTTCTGTAAGCTCGTTTTAATCTTGGACGCAGTACATTAGAATCCTAAAGCACCACCACGAACACTATTGCGAGTCCGTTTGTGGTGCAGTAAGGCACCACCCTATTGTGCTAGCAGCCAACTCCGGCATGTCAAGTTATTTATCCTCATCAAGCCCCTTACTTGATGTATAGCTTCCCAACTAGTAGATGATTTCTTTTCCCCCAAATCAATGAAGAAGGGAGAAGTCAGTTGATTCTCTAGAAGAACCAGAAGAGAAGCGATATACTAGGGTGGGGGGACGGGAAAAGAAACGACTCTGAAGAAAGAAATTAGGGTTCCCAATGCTTCTCCATGCCCAACGAGATGTGCCAACCTCGGGATGCTTTACTCCTAACCCCACAAGGTTTCGAGACAGAGCTTAACTTGAGTCTTAGTTAAGAATGGCAATGATTTACGTTTCACACGACGTAAGATTCCATAAATAATTTCATTCGACATTGCGATGGAGGACATAGCTTACGATCATCGACTTTGATCATGCCACTTGAGGAATTAAGGAAGCATAACTAGAAGATCGTTGACCTGGAAGCGCAACTAAGAGCCATGAAGGAGGATGCCACTAGGTATAGAAGTCAACACGTGAGAAGAAGCAGGAATCGAGGGAGATCCGAAGGTCGGCATGGACGTCAAAAAAGAAGGTCGAGTTTTAGGAGCACCAGCATCCCCTCTATTAGGAAGCCTGGTAGTCATGCCTCCAGTATTAGCAATCATAGGAGGGCATGCGGAGATGGTCAGCCACCACTAAGAGGTCAGTTATTGATGGGGAGAGACTGGGCTAACCCGAAGCCAGGTCGGGAGTACCTAAATGAGCAGTTGGAGAGAAGAGCTGTATAGCCCAAAGGAAGAACTACCCGGGATTTGGCGAGAAAGGCCTTGGAGAAAATCACATCCTCTCTGTTCATAGAAGGACTAGAGAGTCGCTGATCTCTCAGGAAGTTCACACCCTCGAGATTTACTCCTTATGATGGGAAGTCTGATCCCATTAGTCATATACAACACTATAAGCAGATGATGGCTCTATAGAGTGGAGATGAGTCTTTGATGTACTGAATTTTTCCAGCCAGCTTAGGCGAAACAACCCTTCACTGGTTTGAAAAGCTACCCTTGAGATCGGTGGGGAGTTAGAAGTAACTGGCCGAGCTATTTACAACACGGTTTATTACTAACAGCAAGCAGCCAAGGGAGGTAAACTACCTATTGGCTTTACAGAAGAAAGAGGAAGAAGGACTACGATAATATGATAGGCGCTATTAGGAGGCTTAAAATGAGATTGAAAACTACAGCGAGCAGCTTGGCTTCGCACAACTTAAAATCAACTTGCTCAGGGAGCATCGCCTGAGGCACTCATTGATAAAGCGACTAGAAAATGGCATACCCGAGCTGATGAAGAGGATAGAATAGTACTCCAAAGTAGAGGAGGACCTTGTATCACCGAACCAGGAGAAAGTCGACGATAAAGCAACAAAGAAAGGGCTGAGGGAGGCTAAGAAGCCTCAGCTGGAGAAACCCAATGGCAGAGGCGAGAGAACCTCAAAAGGCATAAACACGATGTTCAAGGACCTGATCTACAAGATATAGCCACAGATTAGAGATAAGCCTTATTTTAAATGGCCCCCAAAGTTAGAAGGGGATCCTAGGACCAGGGACCCCACGAAGTTTTGCTCGTATCATAAAGAAAGGGGCCATATGACAAAAAACTACAGACACTTCAAGAATCACCTGGAGGAATTAGTGAAGGCAGGGCATCTTGGCCAATTCATAGACCATAACAAAAATGAAGCAGGAAGAACAGACCAAATCGAGGGAGGCATCGCAAAGAGAAGCTTGGGCAGAGCATCTTAAAGTAATAGTAGCACTGCATGGCTCAGCCGATTCGATGGAGGTCAACCCGAACAGATACCATGCAGAGATCTAGAAGGCTGCACACCTAAGGGAGGTAATGTAGGTACTGCCCCAACAAAATAGCAGAAGATCTGCAATGATCACAGGGCCATAACTTTCATTGACAATGACCAGATGCCTTATAATGATGCATTGATTGTGATGCTACAAATGAGGGACTCCGATGTCAAGAGGATTATGATATACTAGGGAAGCTCGTCGAAGGTAATGTACTATGACTTATTCAAGAAGCTAGGGCTAAAAGATGTCGATCTACAACCATCCCTCAACCTTTTAATTGGCTTAAGCTCGAACCCAGTTTGGCCACTAGGAAAGGTGACCTTACCAGTGATGGCTGGAAATATCACGTTACAGACTAAATGCTTGGTTTTCGATGTGCCCTCGCTTTACAAGGCGAGAATAGATTAGACATGGTTACATCTGATAAAGGCCATATCTTCGATATACTATGAGATAATACGCTTCCGAAACAGTGAGGGAATACAAGAGATCAGAGGAGACTAAGTTACTGCCAAGCAATACTTTCTGACAATCTCCGCCTTGAAGATAAAGGCAAGTCGGGTCCAAATGATGGAGCTGCATGAAGACACCACCACTTTAGATGATGTCGGGGAACTCCCTAACAAGAAGGTCACAGAGAAATTTAAGAAGATTGAGATCGACAGACTAGACAAGGAAAAGTACTTCATGATTGGTACATCCTTGCCAACCACAGAAGATAAGGCCTCGATCAAACTGCTGACAGAGAACTTGGTGGTCTTTGCTTGGACTCCATACGAGATGTCGGGAATTGATCCTATTATCGCCTGTCACAGGCTCAACATCGATCCACAGTGTCGACTTGTGGTATAGAAGGGCAGGCAAGCAACAACGCAACATATTGATATCGTAATTGAAGAGGCAGAAAGGATCTTTAAAGCGGGGGCAATAAGAGAAGTGTACTCTCCATAATGGATGTCCAACACAGTGGTTGTAAAGAAGAAGAATGGCAAGGGGAGAGTCTGTGTAGACTTCACCGACTTGAACAAAGCATGTCCTAAGAACCTTTTCCCGCTCCTAACGATTGACCAGCTGGTGAAAGTAATTGTTGGGCACGAGAGGATGAGCCTCTTAGATGCATATATTGGGGTTATCACCGGATCCCAATGCATAAGGATGATTAAGAAAAGAAAGCTTTCATCACGCCAAGGGGAATCTTTTGTTACAAGGTGATGCCCTTCAGACTCAAGAACGCCGGTGTAGCTTACTAGAGGTTGGTAACGAAGATGTTCAAGTAGTACATTGGCAGCGTGATGGAGGTTTACATCGACGATATGGTCATGAAAAGCAAGGTTGGCAGAGATCACCTTAAAAATTTGAAAGGAGTCTTCGATACGCTGAAGAAGTATAAAATGAGGTTGAATGCCTCGAAGTGTGTGTTTGGGGTTGGATTAGGAAAGTTTTTGGGATTTCTTGTCACTTGAGCTTAACCCCAACCAGATTAGTGCCATTCGGCATATTCAGGCCCTGAAGAATGTTAAAGAGGTTCAAAAGCTGATAGGAATGGCCGCTGTACTCAACTGCTTCATAAGTCGATCTTCATATAAGTGTCGACCATTCTTCCAGCTATTGAAAAAGCAGGAGTGTTTTAGTTCAGGAGCAGACTGTGATACAACACTTGCTGACATCAGTGCCTATCTAAACCAGCCTCCACTCCTGTCAACCCCAGTGAAAGATGAGGAGCTTTACTTATACTTGGTCGTTTATGAGCATGCGGTTAGTGCCGTGCTACTATGGCATCAAAAAAGGCAATAAAGGCCGTTTATTATGTGAGCAAAACTCTCCTGGGGATAGAGATAAGATATTTACCCTTAGAGAAGTTGGCTTTAGCCCTAGTATTGGCACACGAAAACTGGTGCATTACTTCAGGGCACACACACAATCAACGTTCTAACAAACCATCAGTTAAAGTCACTTTTTTGAAGGATAGATTACCGAGGGAGAGTAGTCAAGTGGGTGGTAGAGCTTGGCGAATTTGACATGAAATACTAGCCCAGATCAGCAGTCAAGAGTCAAGTACTTGTCGGAGGGATAGAAGACACCGAACTCCCACCTTATAATTTACAACTAGAGCCCTAGGAGGCTAATGATGGAGTGTCCAATGATAGGGGGCAAGATCTGGTGTAGTGCTCTTTATTGATGAAGCATCTAATGATAGGGGGTAGGATCTGGTGTAGTGCTCATCACCCCTGATGGAATGGCTTTGGAGCAAGCCATCTAGCTAAAGTTCACCGCCTCTAACAATGAGTCAAAATATGAAGCTCTGCTCGCCGGCCTCCATCGAGCTATAGAACTAAGGATCCCCGAGCTAGTGATATATTTAGATTCATAGCTAATAGTTAATCAGATAATTGGGGAGTACACTGCTAAGAAAGACATAATGACCCAGTACTTAGCAAAAGCTCAGAAGCTGCCAAAAAGTTAAAAGGGGTTAAGTTATGCCATATCGGGCACGCTAGTAATGCCCATGCTGACGCATTGGCAACACTTGCAGCAGCCTTAAAATCGAGACCAAACAGAACTATCCATGTTGATACCCTGGTTGCCTCGAGCATACATCTCGAAAAAGAACTCATATTGGCTATGGAAGCTTAAGCACATCCTGGATGGACCCTATTATTGTTTACCTTGATAAGGAGGAGCTGTCGGAAGATAAGAATGAGGCCATGAAGATAAGGCATAAGGCGTTAAAGTACTGGTTGTCATCTGGTCGAAAGCTTTATAAAAGATCTTTTACCGACCCCTACCTCCACTGTGTCCATCTAGAGAAGGTGCTGGGAATACTCTATGAAATCCATGAGAGGATCTGTGGAAGTCACGTTAACGAAAAGTCAATTGCCCATCGAGCCATTTCACAGGGGTACTGGTGGCCTTACATACAGAAGGATGCAACGTAGTATGTCCTAAAGTATGAGAAATGCTAGAAGCTCTTACCATTGATCCATCAGCTTGCCGAGGACCTTAATACGATCACCAGCCCTTGGCCTTTTGCACAATAGGGACTGGATAGAGGCAAAGCCATTGGAAACAATTCGTGAAGTGGATGCAAAAAGGTTCGACTAGAGAAACATTATTACAAGGTTTGGCATACCCAAGGCACTAATCTTGGACAACGACACTTAGTTTAATGGAAACATATTCAGGGAATTCTATTCCGGGCTAGGGATCAGAAACTACTATTCAATGCCAGCCCATCCGCAATGTAATGGTCAATCATAGATCTTCAATAAGACAGTGTTGAATGGGATAAAGAAGAGGCTGGAGAATACAAAGGAAAGGTGGGTCGAGGAGCTTCCCAATGTCCTTTGGTCCTACAAAACTACCCTGACGTGGTCAACAGGAGAAACCCCTTACTCGATGGCCTACGGGATTGAGACGCTGATCCCTTTGGAAATAGGGCTGCCAACAATCAGGTTGTCTACTTTTGACAAGAGCTCTAATGAACAAACGCTGGTGAGGGACCTTGATCTCATCGAAGAGAAGAGAGAAGGTGCCCTGCTCAAGCTCATTACCTATTATCAATAACTTAATTGATCCTACAACAAGAGGGTCCAACCAAGAGCTTACAAACCCAAAGACCTCGTATTAAGAAAGGTACTAGGGGCAACAAAAAACCTATCTAACAAAAAGCTCGGCCCCAATTGGGAAGGCACTTACAAAGTTACATCCCAAGTTGGCATGGGGGCATACCGGCTAAAAATCGTAAAAGAAGGGTACTAACTACCCCGACCTTGGAATGCATAAAACTTAAAGAAATTCTACCAGTGATGACTTGGCTTGAAGTTAATATTCTTAGAATGAAGATGTAATGGATTGCGGATTAAGTGATGTACCAGTTACTTTCTTTAGAAATAAAGATTGAGTTTCACATATGTATGATGTGTAAATAGATGACAACAAAATAAAAAACCAAGTGAAAATCCTTGGTCCTGCTTAAGTTTGGCAAGTCGGCCCAAGGATGGCTAATCAAATAAAATACCAAGTGAAGATCATTAGTCTACCTATGTTTGGCAGGTCGGCCCAAGAATGGCCAATTAAATAAAAAACCAAGTGTTAAAGCTTGGTCCTCCCTAAGTTTGGTAGGTTGGTCTAAGAATGGCTAATCTATTAAAAAACCAAGTGTAAAATCTTAGTCATCCCTAAGTTGGGTAAGTCGGCTAATAAAGGCCAAATAAAAAACTAAGTAAAGATCCTTGGTCCTGCCTAAGTTCGGCAAGTAGGCCCAAGGATGACTAAATTTGATAAAACTAAGGGTTTTACACTTTGTCCTACCTAAGTCTGGCAGGTCGGCCCAAGAATGGCCAAACTTGATAAAACTACGCAAAGATCTTTGGTCTTGCCTAAGGCTGGCAGGTTGGCCCAAGAATGGCCAAACTTGATAAAACCAAGTAAAGATCCTTGGTCCGGCCTAAGTCTGATAAGTCGGCCCAAAAATGGCCAAATTTGATAAAAATTAAGGGTTTTACACTTAGTCCTGCCTAAGTCTGGCAGGTTGGCCCAAGAATGGACAAACTTGATAAAACCAAGTGAAAATCCTTGGTCCTGCCTAAGTTTGGTAGGTCGGCCCATGAACGGCCAACCTCTTTAAAAAACTAAGTGTTCGATACTTAGTCTTGCCTAAGTATGAGAGGTCAGCTCAAGAATGGTCAAACTTATAAAAACTAAGTGTTCTATACTTAGTTCTGCCTGAGCCTGGAATGAAGGCCTAAGAACGGCCAAACCTATAAAAAAACTAAATGTCCTACACTTAGTCTTGCTAAAGTTTGGCATGATGGCCTAAGAAAGGCCGAATTTATGAGAGTACTCAAGTATAAAAAGCAATAAATAGAGTAATAATGGAGCAGAAAAGAAGTTCATTTAAATTCCAAGAAATTTTTTACAACAAGGTTGCCCAAAAATTACAAAATAGTTGAAAACAGGAAAGTAAAGTGCCCTAAATCTGCATAGTAGGATCAGTAAGGAGATCAGAGGAAGCAGGGACCACTTCAATCGTAGTATCAGTGATCTCAATGACCTCTGAAGCTAGGGGGCAGTATTGGTGTCGGCAACTTCAGTGACGTTAGCTTGCCTAGTCTGAGAGGGAGTCACCTTGATATTTACAGGGATAGCTTCATTTGGAAGTAGCCAAGGGATGCCCTTCCAAAGTGACGAGGTCAACGCAACCTTCATTTTGGTAAAGGCTGCCACCCAACCGTCCTTGAAGATCGAGTTTGTCATCCCAATGATCTACTGAGTATAATCATCTCCAGCTTTCTCGAAGCCTTCCTTAAAACTCACCTCCTTCACAGATGGGAGCTCAGCTTTCATCTTTTCGATCTCTTCCTTGGCTTTATTAAGCTCTTAGTTCCTTTGTGTCAGCTTGGCTAAGGTAGTGGCCATGGCCTCCTCGCTCTTTTTGAGCTCGGCCTTTGCGTTAATTGTAGCTTGCTTGTGAGCCCGAGCCTCCATTTTCAAGTCCCTACACTATTGTTTTAGCTCCTTTATCTCTTTATCAATATTTGCAAAACGAGACATGGCGTTGTAGGTCTAGAAACTGGCCTGGAAATAGATAAACATGGCTAGAGTTAGATAAAGAAAACCAAAAAAGGGAATGAGTTGAAGAAAATGGCAGGCATACTCACCGACAGGCTATGATGGACCGCTCCCATGAAGACCTTGGCGTCAGTCGCTTGCCTTAACATTGCCTGATACCCAGGCAAGATTGCACTTTCAACCAGTCCTATGGCGATAGAAGCTTCGACAAGACCAGAGTCAAAAGTGGTTATAGGACGTGTGCCGGTCACCAATTGAATCATGATCTTAGCCACTGACTTGTCATCTGGCTCAACTGATGCTGACCTGGCCAATTGAGTTCTTGGAGCTTTTGGTACATCTCCTTCTGCCAACCTTTTTGACACCGACTTGTCCGATGATGGCACACTTGTTCCAACTTTAGTTCTAGCAGTGGCCAAAGGCAGAGGCTTGGGTAGTTGAGTTGTGTTTACCTTATTCGTAGACTCCTGAGCACCTTTGGGCTTCCTCTTAGCTATTTCTACTAGTTAAATTTGTGTTTGCATATTGCTTAAGTCGTCCTCTATTTCAGAGTTGGAAGAGACTTGTTGCCTGTATCGACGAGAGGGTTAGCGATTTGGAACAACCTTTGAAGTAGAGGCACTTTTGGAAGAAGAAGTTAAGGATGACACCAGCAATGATGAAGCTGGCGGAACTAACTGTGATGACAACGAAGGGCTTGAGCTTAGCTTTTCTTCCTTAGCAGGGATTAAGATTGGGGAACTTGGCCGATCAAAAGAAGTTCGGCTGGATGACAACGACTCCTTAGCAGCACCAGTTTCTCCCTCCATCTCGGCAGGAACAGAGGCAACTGTGACGCGATTGGGGTATGTGTGGAATTATAATGCTCTCTGGGATACTCTCAAAATCATTAACATCCCCTTATGCCTTGAGTGTAGCGATGACATCATTTAGGATGTTTTCGGTTGCCGAGAATAATTGGTAGTGGATTGGGTACCGTAGAAGAATGTGAGTAGCTCTACCGACTCCCTGTTGTGGGCTTTCTCCTTTGTATGCCTGAACTCTCTTCAGCAATGGCAGATTAACTTTGAGATGCTTGTATTGCTTCTTGGGCTTGGTGTGCTCACCTAGAAACGAAAAGAGTGCAAGTGTTAGATTGGCGGAGAAAGCAAGAACAGTAACTAAGAGAAAAATCAAGATGTTCTAAGTATGGACCTAGGGCATTGGGCTCTCTAGGGCAACGCCAGGAGAGTCGTTCAGCCTCGAGGATGTCCCCTTATTCCCAAGGGCCCGAGATCCACACCATAACATCGTCCACCCTACTTCCTGCGTCGGGAAGGATCTGGATGATCTCCCTATTCTTATGTTTGGAACAAAAATAATATTTTTGGTAGTCATTGCCGACTTATTTATAGGTGTATGGCAGTATGCAAACTGATAGATACTTATTTTCACACCGAGAATACGGTTGAGCTCTACCACACCATCATTATCCTAAAGATATTGGATGCTAACTGGGCGGGGCACAGTTTATTGTGGCTAAGGAACTGAAGCAAGAAGAGGTGCAAAGAAAACCTAACATCACCTTCAACTATGGCTATTAAAAGGAAGGGTGTCCCTTTGTTCAACTCGTACAGATAGAATTCGTCACGGTCGGCCAACTTGATATCAACTTCCGGAAAGAATTGATACCTCGCTTTAAAAGCAGCAATGGCCCCGAGAGTACTATGCATATTCCTAAGTCGTGTAGTCATTACTACATAGTCGACAGTGTGAATGTCCAAAGAGAAGGGTTGAGTAGAGTCTCAAAAACTTACGAAAAGAAGGTTGGCACACTCTTTCAACAGTTATTTCTTCAAAGCAAAGGTCAGCAGCCCTCTAGAGGGACGGGTTCTTATAGAGGAGCTCGCAATCATTTCGGAACCCTAAGAGCGGTTGCATCATTATTCCTCAATTGAGAGGTTGCCTCAGCAATTAATGAAAACATGTCTTTTAGCAACAAAGCGAGTCAAGAGATGCCACGTGGCATGCAGATCTCGAAGGGAGCCTGGCAACAACCCACGATCATGTCACGAAGCAATAAGCAATTATGGCCAGGTGCAGCCTTTGTCTCCTGAGCTCGACCAAACATGGCGCAAAGGTTGAAGGGCAATTGTGGGCCAAATAAATCAGAAAGCCCAGATGATAAAATATGCTAGGCCCAATCTAAAGAGAATAGGCCCAACAAGGTAAATTGAGCCCAAAGGGTTCAACAGACAAGTCCAATGGGTAAGAGTCCCAAGCCGACCTGGACTAGAACACTTAAAGATAAATCCAAATCCATCTTAAACTGATCCAAAAGTGATTGACTCGTAGAAGGAGAATGAATACCATTGCTAAACGGAATGAGGCCTCCGAAGCCTATAAATACACTATACCACTAAGAAGCAATTTATGTTCACTGGAGCTAGTGCATAGTATTTTTGTTCAATTCATTGAGATTTAGCGAGCCTAACTTAATTATTGGAGTACCATCGGCCTAAAGAGGGTCGATGCATACTCACTCTTACTGTTCTTGTATATTGCTTGGAGCTCATCAAGTTGGTTTTAGGAGTGGATTAGGACTTTCTAAAAATTCGCTTACAACTGTAACTACAAAGAAAATTTGATAATTGTAACTAAATGATCACGATGATTAACAATAACTACAAACAAAATATTGTATTTATGGGTGTGTGCATTACGTGTAGGATCTCAATTTTTAATTTTTTTTTATGATTCATATATCCAAAAACATTTCGTGCCTAATAGTAGTAACACAATTCAATTTAGTAATTATGAGTAATGGGAATACAATTTCAGATGAAATCTTTAACAAAAGAAATTAATTCTTCGATACTTATCTTCAAAGTGTTGACTCAGGTCTTGAAGCTTGTTTCCAAATTAAAAGGCATAAACTTCTCAATTTGTGCAAGAACTGAAGAAGATAGTTAAACAAAGAAAATTCTTCAAGGCTTCAAAAACTTTGACCTGTGGCACTCTCTCTTGCTTGACATATTTCTCTCAAATGGGTCACCTCTATTTCGAGTTGTGGGTGAAGAGAAACATGATGAATTTAGACTTCTCGTGATAATTATATGTATCTATAGTTGTAAGGTCCTATTTTCAATATAGAAGTTATTTTCTTTCAATTTTGTTTCTTTTTTTATATGATCAAGAAAGGAAGAAGAAAAAAGTCACCCTAACCACCAAATGTCTAGACCAGATTTATATATATATGTGCATAATCCAACTTGGAATCCTCTATTTCGAGTTGAGGGTGAAGAGAAACATGATGAATTTAGACTTCTCGTGAAAATTATATCTATCTATAGTTGTAAGGTCCTATTCTCAATATAGAAGTTATTTTCTTTCAATTTTGTTTCTTTTGTTATATGATCTAGAAAAGAAGACCAAAAAAAGTCACCGTAACCCCTAAATGCCTACGCAAGGTTTATATATATATATATATATATGTATATGTGCGTAATCCAACTTGGAATCTTCTATCCCCCCACCCCAATCCCATCTCTTCTGCTCCCTTTTGATCGAGATACACGATTATAAGCTCAAGCAAGGAAATTGAATGATATGGTAGAAGAAACAGCTTCAATAAGAGTTAATTTTAGTGGAGTATATACCACTAAGGTGGTAGTTAAGTTAGTTTCAGCAGCTGGGTTTAAAACTTGCTGCTCTCAATGGTCGAGTGTTTGAACCAGATGCTCTTGAAAAGATATTGAATGTCGCTTGCACTGCGATGAAGCGGCAGTGACGGGCTTGCCTTTCCCAGATCAGTAACTATGGTTTAAACTGGATATTCCACAACTGATCGCTCTTTCCCACTTTTTTACTAAGCGAAAAAAAAAAAAAAAGAATTTGTGGAGTGTATTAGAGGAGAGCAAATGCAATTACATAATATATCCTATCAATTGGCCAACACAAAAATTGCAATTATTACACTTGACAGCTAGCAGTGAATCCGTGCTATGTATGACTGGTTATGTACAAGAATAAAGAAAAAAAATGTAAAAATGGTTTAAGAATGTATGTTTTACATAAAGTTTTTTTATATTAATATCTCGTATATAATTTATAAACATAATTAATATATTAGTATATGATTAAGAGCATAATATTAGGTCACAAACTTAAAGAATAAGTTTTTCTGGTCCAAAATAAAAAATATTTGTCACTTTAAATTAATGTATTGCAAAAAAAAAAAAAAAAATCATTAGTAATAGACAAAAATTAAAGTGATCAACTAAATTTTTGCAAAAGGATATTAATAGAAATATTTGAATTGGTTGAATTTTGAAATTTTTTTCTAAAAAACTATTAATAGATTTATTCATTTAGACCCAATCATAAATGAATATGGTTTTAATTAAATGTTTGACCAAGGATATTAAACAATATAAAAAAGAATAATCTGGGCATTACACGCACTACATTTGATTAGGGTTCACATAAAAACTGTAGCAGAGATTTATATATAAAAAAACCAATTATTAGCAACATACCTATTTTAGTTTTTTTCTAAATTTATGACTTTAAAAAAAAATGAGTTAGACTTTTGAACTCAAAGACCAAACAACCAATTACTATAATATATTATAATTGCATAACAATGGGTGTATATTTTTTAAAAATTTTAAGGGATTGAGTTTAGAAAACACATAATAGTTTGAATTTTGATATAGATTTTAGGAAAATATGATATTAATTGATAAACTTTATTAATTATAGATCCATCCATACTATATATATCATTCAATTAGCAAGAGTTTTAAACTTAACTCAAAATTATTCTAATATTACAAAAAATTAAAATTTGTCAAAATTGGATTGAGAGTTGAATGACAACATATTGCTATAATATATATAGTATTGATATAGGTAGATAGATGGATTGAGTTTACAAAATTTAGAAAAAATAAGAAAAACTTAGAAAGAACCAATGATACTTTGACACAACATATTGCTATAATATATACGGTATACTTTGACACATGTATCTTGTATATGATAGCGCATTAATAATTTAATGACACATATTCTTTCTATTTTAAAATTTAAAATTTAAAATTTTAATTTATGATCAAGAAAGGTTTCTTTAGGAGCATTATAATTAAAGAATTTAAAAATGCTACCATAACTATCAATAGATAGAATTTATAAAATTAAGAAGAAATAAGAAAAAAATTAAAAAGAACCAATGACTTTTTGATACATGTATTTTGTATATAACAAAGTACTAATAATCTAAAATGATGCATGTTTTTTCTATTTTAGAAATTTAAAATCTTATTTATGATTAAAGAAGATTTCTTTAGGGACATTATAATTAAAGAAATTTAAAAATGTTACCATAATTATCAATTAATAGCATTTATGAAGCTTAGAATAAATAAATGAATAAGAACTAATAATAATATGACACATGTATTTTATGTATTTAAAAAAATCTAAATTTGGAAAAAAAGGGATAGAAACTTTCACCCTAAAAACCTCTTAACCTATTGCTATAATATATTGTATAGATAAATAGATGTGTCATTTACGTAGGTTGTGGGGATTCTACATCACACAGTGTCTTGCATTTCTTTCTCTTTCTAAAGTTCAACAAAAAAAAAAAAATTGAATTTTCTAATGTACCTTATAAACCTTTCCCAACTTTCAATAAGAAATAATTGAATTTGCTAATGTACATTATGAAACTTTTCTACTCTTATGGATCTTGAGAAAAGAGAACAGGTAGTGACGGATCCAAAATTTATGTTGAGAGGCTAAGGTAATTCTTCTAAAAAAATTTCTAGGGATTCAAGGTAAAATTTTTGAAATTTTGGAGGAGGTGTGGCAATACCTAGAACTTATTATAAATGCTAAAAAATTTATAGGAGTTAGGACAGGACCTTGCCTATTGGTAGGTGAATTACAGGCAATTTACCGTTTTTTCTTCTTCGTGCGTGATAAGCCCCCTCTCTCTCCCTCTAAACTTCTTGGCATTTTTAACTATGGAACGGCATTTATGTGATTAGATTACGGGACCCAGCCTTTATATTTTGAATTGTAATTATGGGACTTTACAATTGGAGAAGCAGAGATGTTTTGAAATTTCAATACAAGACATGGACTTAGGAAACTCAAAGTTGTGCTACACATCTTGCAAAACAAAACACACACTCGTGGGGTCTTGAAAACACAAAAGTAATGAGAGAGTGAGAGTGGGTTGCTCCGGTCAACACAAGGGTGGCTTCTTCTGCTAGATGCTTTGATTTTGTTGGATTTTTAAATCGATTAATTTGTTCCTTCTAAAGATCTCCACATGATACCAATCTCAACAACTTCTTTCTTTGACAAACATGTACGCATCAACCCGAGGGGTTGTCAAGTAAGTGTGTTTTATACGTTCGTCCACTTAAGTTCAACTTTTTAGATTAAGTTGAGAGTGATTTATTCGTTACGAATACTCGAATCTCAATGTGGATAACTTGCTTATGACCGGACCGAAAAGAGAATTAATTAATATGTGCATAAGCCAGTTCGGACACTTTTGATTTTAATACCAAAAAAAAAAAAACTTGTACACATCCTTATGCATATTGTGCTTTCCCCCTCCATGTTCTCCTTTTATTCTGCAAATATGCTTAGGTGTTGGATTTTCTCAGTGAAATTTCCACCACAAAGATTAATAATTAACCAAGGGAATTTGTACCTATTAAAGTAAATGTTATATACGTATATATTTATTAAGTTACAAGTATTTAATGTATAAACAAGCTGAGAAAGTTTTGCAATTAGCCAGATTTGAGCTGATACATTATTTAAAATAGTGGTTAGACTTCCTTTCAACTCTTCCATGATATTCAACTTTAGCCTCTACACTGCATCTCCCAACTCTAAAAACAGAAAAATGTTATGTAGTATGGTGAAAATTCGTGAATATCATGCAACGCTCAGCCGCTGGGATCATAAATAAATGGATAATAAGCTTTGACAACTTTTTACACCATATTACATTAATATTATGTATTATGTGCTGATATTTCAGATACAGATATCGGTGATCTCGAGGAATATCGAATTATTTTTTCAGAGGATGCTTCAATTTTTGCCGTCAACAACAGATGTAGAAAGAAAATAATAATGGCAAGAAAAGAATTTAAATCTCATGGAGAGGTATATATATTTTTGGAGGAAAATTGTGTAGTGTCCTTTATAACGATTTACGAGTATGAATATATACGTTCAGATTCAAAACATATTATGTTGCCCTATATTAGAATAAAACCCCAATAGGATCCTGATTAGTACAAGGGGTTTATCGATTAGTCTATTCATTAATTATTTAGCATTTTCTTTATTTTTTGTTAGTTGTTTGCATGGCCTTTGTGTAGGCTTTTGATCGATTATGTTTTCGAATTCATGTAAAATTAATATTTACACCAATCATATAAATTTCATACGTTCATGGTAACACCATTAATATATCAAGTGCAGATTCAAAATGGCAAGTTTTGAAGCATAAGACAGTGGTAATGGTAGCATATTATGACTGCAAAATCTTAGTCAATAACTGGCATGGAATAGCAGACAAGTAGGGCAGCTTTATGAGGGGATCAACAAATGTACAATTAATATGAGTAGGTCTGGGCATTGATTTGTAGTGCAATCATTGTTCTACATTCCCAGGAAAAGAAGAATACTAATAATATCCCTCTGGCTTTTCCTTCCATTCATTCTCTTTGTCTACAGCGTTTTAAAGCCCCATCTCATCTCTGGTCAAATCTCGCCGATCGAAGGTCCCACAAAGGTTAATATCGACTCCCTTTCTCTCAGAAAGAGTGTTCAGTTACCATTAAATCCAAAGCCTTAAACTGTTAAAAATGTTCAACAATATATATCATGTTCTCTCTAATATTTTTCTTTTCGTGCAATTCCGCTCTGTAAGTTAAAATACAACATAAGAAGATAGAAAAAAAAAAAAATAATGTAACAAATGCATATGGAAATACTTAAATTTTAGACTTTTTCTCCACCTAGCTTGAACTGTTAGGTAATTAAGAACCCTAACAATGCATATCGACTCTCTTATGTCCTGCCTCACGTGTAATCTCGTCTTACACGTGGAGATGCAACATATAAAGATAGAGGAAAGTAAAATACAAATAGAAAATAAATGTTATGTGAGAGATTTGCATTTAATATCTCTTCTCAACGTGAGCTCTGATACTATGTTACATTATCACTTATTTCAAAATTTTAAATTAGTAAAAAATAAACTCAAGAATGTATATCAAACTCTTCAACAGAGAGATCATTGTAGTGAAACGGTAACCCCATATCAATTTTGAAGCAAAAGATTGTTAGCAATAATTTATGTGATGATGTATCTTGCTTCCTAGAATGTCCCTAAAACATTTGCTGCTTTGGCCTTTTCATTTTACGATGGCTAAAATTTCACTTGCTACTCATGGTTTGAAGCCAAGAGATTAAAATGGGTATAACCATAGAAGGGGAAAGCGCCTATTAAACCAAAGAAGGGGGGGTGCATGACACTTTCCAGAATGGTAGGCCATGTGCTGATGATCAGATTTGAAGTAAAGATGTTTGCCAACCTTTGTACTTGTTTCAGTCCAATGTCCCTCAAGCATTTGCTGCTTTGTTTTTTTTCCATTGTACAATGCATAAATTCCACTTACCCCTCGAGGTTTGAAGCAATGCAAATATGCGAATTGGGAGTAATGGCAGGAGGAAGAAGTGCCTACATACAAGACTTTGCATTGTGAGCACGTAAGGTTAGAGAGAAAGTACATCCGATTTCATTCCAAAACAACCACAATCGATAGACCATACTTCAAATATTGAACGTTCTACGTTTACAACTTATACAATCATGAATCTATCATCTAAAAAATTCACTAAGACAATGAAAAAGTTGCCCCACAATATCGTGAAACATAAGGAAAAGAATTATAGTATACAAGAGAAAAACTTCAAATCAATATAGTTAACACTATGGGATGTCGACAACTTCAACAAATAGAGTACACGTGGTTCTACAAATTTGTTTCCTAATGTACATCGATCTCTTCTCTTTACTCCATCTTTCACTACTTTTCCTCGCTCTTGTTGGATTTGTATGTGCCCTCAAAGCCATAGTTATGACATTTTGATAAGATTTTTCTCTTTTACATTATCTATATTGGTTTAGCAATTATGTTGATGTATGAGATATTGTCAAGTTTCACAAATTGCATTTTAGGTGAATTATATGTGTTAATGAGATTAGCACATACTTATGATTTTAAACTAGTTCATAGTCTTCAGTGAAATTGGACATTGGTAGACTATAACACATTAAACATCTATTCAATAGAATGATTTTTCTTGACCATTAGAGTAGTGGACTCTAGGTTTATGTGTTGGTGTGCTTAGAGTACATTGAACAGGATCATGGTAAGAACTTATTACCGCAACTGTCAAGCGGTAGTATCACTTCTTACAAACATATATTAATTGCAAAGAAAGCCTAAAGTTTAAAAGCTTAAAAAACTCGGTTCTTGGTAGTGCATTACTTTGACTTAGCAATGAGTGAGATTTTTGTATGGTCAATACCTCGGTATCTTAGGTAACCACTATTGAGGATTAGATAATTTCATTCTTAAAGGTTACCACACCCTTTTAAGAGAATGGTATCCCCTTGATGCAATTTATTAGTTATGATTACTAAAGACTTGGGTGCGGAACTGTTTTACTAAAGTATTTACTAAATAAATTTTATTTATGTATAAATAAAATTATTTATTTTCAAGAAGGTAGTTTTGAAAAACAACTTTAAAGTGATCATTAATCGATTAGATTGGTTACTCAAGGTTTGAAGATGTTAATAAAATTGGGTTGACAGTTATGATTTTACCCAATTGAAATTTAAAAATATTGATATGTGAAAATTTATCTTTGCAGTAATTAGTAGGATGGGGGTCTTATCGTAATTTTTCATCCTTAGAGGTCAGCTACCATCATTTAGTGGAATTGAGGTTAGTTTCACTAATTAAGGTGTTGATGTGCAGTTAAGAAATAGTGAGTTAGCTTACGATTAGGAAACCCTATTGATTCTTTACTTGCACATGGATTGCATTTTCCCTTTATATAAGGGAAATGGTGGTTGGCCAAAGCATAAGAGATATTCTATATTATTGGTTAGAGAGAAAAAATATGTTTTGGCTAGTTTGAGTCCCACCTACTCTTACTACTCTAGTGCATTTTGATCAAAGAGGAAGACCCCTAGGTCTTTGAGGCTTCTACAAACAAAAACAAAGAAGAACAAACACAAGATTCAAGAGTTCTCATAGTTTGGATTAAAACAAGATCCACAAAGGCATTGAATCTTTCAATCTGCTACTTGAAGAATCAATGAAAAGAATGTGAGTCAAATAGGAATTTTTTTTAAATTCTTTTCCGCATTAT
Organism: Euryodendron excelsum; assembly: GCA_033060915.1. Classification (NCBI taxonomy): domain Eukaryota; kingdom Viridiplantae; phylum Streptophyta; class Magnoliopsida; order Ericales; family Pentaphylacaceae; genus Euryodendron; species Euryodendron excelsum. Next base: position 35,878,831 of record CM065395.1, read on the forward strand.
TATCTAGAACCAACAATTGGTATTAGAGCCAACTCATAATTCTTTCATTGATTCTTAGTTTCTAGCATGTGTTCGATTATGTTCATGAATAAAACTTGAAGAATTAAAGTTGCCCAAGAATCCTAAGGGGTTTGGCCTTAAATCGCTCATTAGATTTTTGTATGTTAAGCTCCTGCAAGAGAACATGTATCATGATTAAAGTATAAATTTAGTGAGTACTGGAGTTGATTTTTTCGAGGATCAAGTTAAATATAGGCTACCAATACTTGGCGAACACTAAACTATTTTGAATTGAATAGCAATTTGGTAAATTGTATCTAAAATAGACCAAAAATATGTTTGAGGTTAAAGTTTGATTATTTAATCCACTAATGAAAGCAATTAAAACTAAGTTGAAAATAATTACGAGAAGGTCTTGGATTCAATTAATCTAATCACCCAATTTCTATTAATAATCAATAAGGTTTTATAACTCAAATCAAATATCTCTCCATGGATCTTTGATTTGGAAGGTTTTGACTATAGAATTTAGGAATTCATTATCAATTGGCCTTAGAATTATTTTTTTGTTAAAGATCTATAGGTTCATACCATTACCATCAATTTGTAGAAACCTAATACCATCAAAGATTATGCATTGAGGTTACCAGTTAAGAACCTAGGTTTTTTTAAGAATCTAAGACTCAATTGATAAGAATTAAAGAAATTAGAATTTAAGCTTTGAAGATCTAATTACCTATATTAAAGACTTGAAGATCTTGAATAATCTTTTCAATTGAGCCCAAGAGAGAGTTTAGCTAATCATCACCATTACAAAATACTTGAAAAATTGAAGAGACAATGAAGAATTGAAATGCAAATTATATTAAAAACTACTCCTACAATAATGAAAATGAAGAATTACAATGAAATTTAGAGTTTCTCTCTCTAAAACTACCCTTACTACTCTCTAAAAACTGTAAAAATATGTAAAAATAGGCTGAGATCCCCAAATTTAGGCCAAAAACAGCCTTAAATAGGCTAAAAAATAACAGAGCTGCGCAAGTTGTTAGCTAGGCGTTCGAACACCTAGCTAATGCCTTGCGAACCTGATTCAAATATTAAAAATCAGCCTCTGAAGTTTGTCGAGCATTCGGACGCCTTCAAGGACCATTCAAATGGTCATTCGAATGGTCACATGAGGCGTTCAAATGGTTGACCATTCGGATGGCCGTTCAGACGCCCGTTCAAACAATGTATTGTGGAGTTCTCGAAAGTTATATGAAATTCATATATTACAAACCCCGATAGCACTTTTGGTTTGAGAGATATCGTCTTCTAAAATTTTAACTTTGCATGCTTCAACAACTTATAACACAGCTTCAACAACTTGTACTTTGAAAACAAACTCATTCTCCCTTCATCCGAATTGCATCTAAAATAATCTGATTTAAGCTCAAAACCTATACAAAGCAAAATAAACTCAATTAATATTAAAATCTAACTAAAGAAGCATATAAACTCCTAAACAAAGGCTAACAAAGCATAAATTAAGACGTTGTAATTACACTTTGGAGTGTAATTAGGCTTATAGGGGATTTCATCTCCTAGGTTCTTGATTGCCTTAGAATGACTTTAGGGTTGATTCTACATAATAAACCCTTGCTAAATTTTTAAATTTAGCATTGTATAACTTGATTTTAAATTGTTGAAATCATGTTAAGACATGTATAGAATGGTTTCCTGCATGTTTAGATTCATATATATGTGATGTATGTGATTTTGGGATGTGCTGAATTTTTTGGGACAACAAGTTAAAAGTTCGTTCTTTTAACTCCTATCTTATAGATTTAGGTTTTGATCTATGTATATGATTCATGGGTTGTAAACTTAATTATTTGGGGGCATTGTAAAATGCGTTATAATCTGAAAATTCCCACAAATGGGTAGATTATAATAGTTTCCCCACAACCTAAGTTTATGTATAGAACCTGCAAGCACCCCATTTTGCCTGGACTCACTTTCAAACACCACAAACACATTCAAGCCAAACCAGTCTTTTAAACTCTAGTCCAGTCAATCAATCGCTTCTCGAACCCGTTGAGCCTAATCAAAGCTAAATGACCAAAATGCCCCTGAGGCGTCATTTAATTTGACACACTCTTCGAGAAAGTACCTAAGTACTCAGAGAGTAAGCCCACCCGCTCCAAGAATGTCCCCAGATAGCCAGGCATACTCGAAATGCCATTCAAGCCAACTTTAGACCAAGTTTGGTGACTCTTGGTCAAAATGACCATTTTACCCCTAAGCGCTCAATCATCCTCGTCAACCACATTGGCTCTGGGTATCAAACCGATAAACTCTTGGGGGCACTCCTGTAAGTATCCCTAATCTCCAAATGCCATCCCGATCCCATCCGAGACCATTTTGGTAAATTCTAGTTCCAATGACCATTGTACCCTTAGAGGGCCGGTCATCATTTTCAAGCACACTGGCTCTAGGTATCAAACGGGTAATCCCCTAAACACTTCTAATAATGCTCCCAACCCTTGAATTCCATTCTAGTCGAATCTAGACCAATTTCGGTGTTTCTTGGTTCAAATGACCATTTTACCCTAGTAGCTAAGTCATCCTTTTCAACCATGCTAGCTCTGGTTATCAAACCGATAACTCCTGAGACACTCTCGAGTGTCTCTATCTCTTTTCCAGCTGGGCCCCGTAGCCTGACAACTTTCCAAGTCTAATAGGAGCCATTTGTAGTAGAGCTAAGCCAAAAAATGGCTTGGAGCCACTCCAAATAGCGCCTAAATCTTTGCATTGCTGCCCATGGTCAAATCAAATCTTTGAGATCACTTCCACACTAAGGTGGCACCACTTGTAGTGGCATCTGGCCACTAGGAGTGGCGCCACCTCCTTTGATTTTTTGCCTATAAATATAGTGCACTCCCCAGAGCATTCCACGTCCAAAAAATCACAAAAAAACTCTGCCTCTCTCGAGACAGCCCCCGAAAATCTCCCAAAACCACAGTTCCTTCAAGGTCATTAGCCTCCTTAGCCTGTACACTATAAAACCTAGCCTCCAGGCTCCATTAAAGATCATTTCTGACCCCTTTAAAGCTCTTGAAGGCCTCTGAAGTCCAAGACAATGCCTCCATTAAAGGTTGAAGAAGATTGAAGACAAGGTAGGGTTTTACTTTTAAGTTTATGCTCTCCCACTCCTTCCCTTCTTCCTCATAGTCCACTTGAACTATTCTCTATTTTAATCCATATCTTTTACCTTCTCTTCTTGCATACTTAGAATAAGAGGACCTTGGGTCCATACCTAGGAAAAGCCTTGGGAAGGTCACCGATCGCGGGCCTTTCTATAGTCTACCTTGTGATGGTATGGTCTCGAGCCCTCTTGATTATGTGGTGAAACCTTAAACCTTATATATTCACGACCCCTTGCATTATAATTGTCATGATCATGCATTGGTTACAATTGCTTTGCTTCAAACTCACAATCTTAGGGTAATCTTAACATTTTCATGGTTAGGGTTTCCTTAGGAAAGTGACATATTCAATGTGGCCACCCATATTAGGGTTTCAAAACTCTCATTTGTTTTTCAAAATCACAAGAACCCTCCAAAGGCCACATTAGAGTTTCGAACCCTAAACAACTCTTTCAAAACATAGCTGTTTTATACCTCTTCAAATTTCACATTCAAATGTTTTTTCAAAAATTGGTCCAAGAGTTATCGTTTTGAAGCCAAAGGTCAAAACCCTAGATTTTATGCCCTAAGAAATCCTAGCTTTGTCCCCTAACCTTCATCCTTGCATTCATTATATCAAAATATAAGGTTTTCAAAATTTTTGTTGCGTTATGTGTTTAAAAATTGCATAACTCTCTTGAGTTGTTTCAAAAGGTGTCGCACCCAATCACAAGTTTTCTTACATGAAAATTACAAAATCTTTTTCATGAAATCATAAGATTTCAAATCCAATATGACTATTTTCAATTTCAAATTAAATCAAATCTTCCATTTTTGAAACAAAATCAAATCCTTTCATTTTTAAAAACGATATCAAATCATTCCACTTTAGAAATAAAATCAAATCTTTGGAAACAAAATCAAACCCTTCTATTTTTAAAATAAAATAAAATCTTTCCATTTTTAAAAACAAAATCAAATTTTCTATTTTTGGAAATAAAACTAAATCCTTTTCATTTTGGAAATAAAATCAAATCTTTCCAATTCGGAAAAAAATTAAATCTTCCATTTTTAGAAACAAAATCAAATCTTCCATTTTTAGAAACGAAATCAAATCTTTCTTTTTTAATTTCAAATCAAATCTTTCCCTTTTAAATATAAATTCATATATTTTCTCACATAAAATTATAGAGTTTTCAAATTTCCTTTTCAAGTGCATACATAAGATCACTGGGGCCAAACCCTAACCTAAAACCACTTTCCAAAACCACTAGGGCCAAACCCTAACCTTAAACCACTTTTCAAGGCCACTCTCCAAACCCTAAAGGTCCAACCTTAGGTCAACTAAACCCTAGTAATCCAACCCTAGGTCAACCAAACCCTAGGTGATCTAACCATAGGTCAACATAACCCTAATTAGTTAACCCTAGTTCATCCAGCCCTAGGTTAGCCCAACTCTAGCTTGCTTATCCCAAGTTACCTTAACACTAGTTTACCCAACCAAGGTTAGGTGGCTTCAAGATTCTAACTCCAAACCTCTTTTCAAACTATCTTTTCAATTTAAATAATGTTTTCAAAACCCCCTCACTCCTTCGAGTTTCCTAAAACCCTAAATCCAAAAGTCTTTTCAAAATATTCCTCTACTCCGCTGAAATGTTTTCAAAAGCTCTCTCGAACTTGTCTCAATCTAAAATGGCTAGACACATACCATTTTCAAAAAACTACTTTAAAAAATGATTTAAAAAACTCATAACCCTAAGGTGATCCTAACCCTTTCATGGTTAGGGTTTCCTAAGGAAAGTGATATATTAAATGAAACCTATAAGGTTCATATTAGTGTTCCAAACCCTAGATGTTTTGCAAAACCTCTTTTCAAAAATTATTTTCAAACATCACACTCTTAAAGCAATCCTAAGCCTTCCTATGGTTAGGGTTATTCAAGGTAAAGTAATATATGTAAATAAGGGTTTCATAACCATAAAGTCCAAAACCCTGAGGGAAGTGTCTACCCATTTTCTAAAAATATTTTTCAAAAATCATAACTTTAAAAGAGCTTGGTTCTCAATCAACATACCTTCCTTTAGGTGTTCAAAAACTGTTTCCAAAAACCTTTTCAAGATAAGTTTATAACAGTTTTTACAAGTCCAAATCCCACCACCAAAACTCTTTAAAATCCTATTTCAAAGGCGCTTTCAAAAACTCTCGAGTTCTATTTCAAAAACACTCTAACATCGGGTTTTAAATCAAAACTCTCGTGAGTTCAAGTTTCAAAACATTCCAAGACTCCCACAAGTCTCTTTTCAATTGGACCATTGGCCGAACTATGACTGACCTAATTCTCGTCAAACGAAATACGTAGGCAACCTTCATAGGTGCGGTCATAATCCCTTTTCAAATTCAAATGCTCCTTTTCAAAATCTAACCCCAAATTTCTTTTAAACTCTTTTTCAAATTGCATCATGTATCATTCATCCCAAAAGTGATGACAAACCCTTCTTCAAAACTTTTTTAAATAAATATAATTAGACATTTAGTAATCAGAGATTCAAGTGAGTGAATCCATGGATGAATAGACATTTAGGTACCGCAAGGGTGTGGTAGGGTGATGATTTTAAGATATCTTCCTTATACGTAATCTACCCCCAGAACATAGATCTTTATTTTAAAGACTAAAACTAGAGTCACATTTTCAAAAGGGTTTTAAACATTTTCAAAGTTTGCCAAACAATCCTATTTTTTAAAATACCTTGTAAGAGAACATTTTTTTAACCATTTCTAAAAACCTAAGTTTGATCTTTGGATTACACTTAGTTTTAGGTGACCTAATATACCTTTAACTATGTTAGGTGCTGACTCCAAACCTTTTTGAAAAAAATCCTTTATCAAATCAATTTCAAGTTCAAACCCTGTCGCAATCGTTCTCTTAAGAGGGTGAGTTCTAACAGAAAGAGCATCGAGTTTTGTTTGAGTCAAGAATTAGACTCGACGCAAAAACTAGGGTGAGACAACTGGCGACTTTGTTTGGGACACTTAGAGGATTAGGCCATTGTCATGTCTCTTCACGCTTCATTCACCCAAAATCTTCGGCTATTTCATCCAACTCTATCCACTTTTTAAAATGTTTCAAAAATTCGAAGACAAACTTAATTTCCAAAATTTTTTTAAGTATCATCACTTGCATCCATGTTAAATGTCATGCTCTTGCATTACTTTACTGTTCCATCATATCTTGCATTGGGTTTTTCATAAAGGTACTAACTCTATGCATTTCTTTTATGAACCCTTGTTCATATTTACTTTTTTGTCTTATTAACTGCCATGTATACATGAATGACAAGATTGATGAGAGTTGTTGGGCCCTTCTCTCCACATTAAAAAAATCCACACACACTTGGTGCGTTCACTAGCATGTGCATCCAATGCATTATTACTTGGTTATTACCCTTCTAGTTAGAAGAGAGAACAATATATTGGCTGTTAGCGGATACCGGTTGGTTTCTCGCCTGACGGCCTCTTGATAATTCCCATGCTCGAACCACCAACCAAAGATGGGGTTCACCCTTTTGGGGGTGGACACCGAAGGTTTGAAGGCTCCGGAACCAAGCTTTTTAGAAAGCATTAACCCCTAACATCATGCTCAAGTAGCATCCCATGCATAGCCGAACATTGCTGGATTTAAGACACACGCCAATTTCAAAACCAAGGAGGAAAGGGCGACCACTTTACTTTTTTTTACTTTATGTCTAGTTAAATTGTTTAATTCCTACTGTTATACTACTTGTGCATTTGTTACTATTATAGAAACATCATACTGCTCATGCATCCATTATCCATCTCAAGACAAGAGTTTTAAAGTAACTCAAGTCATTGCATTTTCAAGCATATAATCAACCCTTTGAGAAAGGCCTAAAGCCAATCTCACTCAAAGTCTACCCAAACTCCTAAGGGTTTTTCACAACCCTAAGAACTCATGGCATGCATCAAATGGCATTTTATATAGAGGGACCCCAATCCCTCTCCACTCACAGAGGTAGGGATGCTAAGAAGACAAGAGACAATCCGAAAGTAAGGTCCCTCACCGACCTCCATCAACGAAGGCGAATCCGAAGACTTAAGAGTAGTTTAGAATTTCAAATTAAAAGTAGATAAGCGAAAGTCCTAAGAAAAATGCTCGATGTCCCCTTCCAATGTACTTTTGAAATTCTATTTACAAGAGGAACTCACTTCAATAAAACATTCATTTATACTTCTTGTGAATGAATGGATGTATGTATGAATGAATGACTACAGACATAGGTATGGTATTGCACACAGGGGAGACCCTTATCTCCAAAAGTGAGCCCAAATATCATACTCAGTAGGGGCATTACTAGGATATGCAAAGCATAAAACTCTTACAAAAAACAAGGAACTAACTTGTGACTTTTTCTTTTTTACAGGAAATTGAAAAGTACTAAGAAAGACATCATTGCTCCTAAAAAGGCTTGAGCACTGCTCAAAGCACCCATCATCACCTGACAGAGAGCCTCTCAAATGGCAACCCACTTTAATAAAGCTGCACCCGGTAGCACGGTGTATCAGAAGGAGATCAACGGAATGAAGGCTCAAAACGGTGAAATGTTTAAATTGGTACAGTCTATGGCCTCCAAAGATCCTGCCTCAGCTCCCTCCTCATCCACACCATTTTCTAAAGAAACAGAGGTTACCCTACCTAGGTTCGTGCTCCACTTTGATGACACTGGAAAGAATAAAGAAAACCCCAGGGTGGTGAATGTCAAAGAAGAAAGGGAAGAAACCATACTGCTATCACCCACCAGGAATAAGACTTCCCTCAACTCACTCAATCTGAAAATACAAGGGTTAGAGGAGTCACTGCGTAACCTCCATAGGCATGACACCTTTAGTCTGACTTGTTATGATGAACTCTACTTTTTCCCAGACCACCCATGACCGACCAAGTTTAAAATGCCAAAATTTCAAAAATACAATGGTACTGGTGACCCCATAGCTTATTTGTGTCTCTATGCTAGGGCACTCAGTTGATATGAGAATGACCCAAAACTCCTCATGCAATTATTTCATCACAGCCTAACAGGGTCTGCTCTTCAATAGTTTGCACGCCTTAATCTAAGGAAGATTATAACCTGGGGGGAGCTAGTCCTAGCATTCAAAACCCAGTACCAATATAACATTAATCTGATCATTAATTTTTAGGCTCTCATGCTAATGACCAAGGCAGAAAAGGAGAGCTTCAAGACATATGCCTTAAGATGGAGGGAATTTGCAGCACAAGTCAATCCCTCGCGGGAAGAGAAAGACTACGTACAACTATTGGTGCGTATCATTTGGGGATTATATTACGAAAAGCTTTGCACAAGCATAGGAAAAATCTTCTCAGAATTGATCATGCAAGGGGAGATGATAAAGAATGGCCTAAAAATCAGAAGGACCACTGACCCTTATCCCAAAATTGAAGAAAGTTCTATAAGCATAACCAAGAAGGTGGCCACAATAAAGGGAGTAAGCAAGAAAGAAGGTGAAATGTTCGCCATCCTGCCCCTGCAGACTCAACAGTACCGCCCATAATATCAACCCTGGCCAATGTTGTCTATTCTTACCACCGGCATGCCCATTGCTCCCGTCGCCCAGGCACCTACTCCTACCCTAACTGGGGCATGCCCCAATTATAGTCCCAACTGGCAAGCCCGACGCAACCGCATCTTTACCACCTTGGCCTGTACCCAAACAGAATACTACGACCTCCTAAAGTTAACCTCCTAAGTCCTATAATTGCACACCCATTACCAAGCCCCATACCACCTACTTTCAATACTGCCCTCACATATAAATAACATTTAGTAGGGCATGTGCATGACACAGAAACTACTTTTTTTTGAAGGAAAAAATACAAGATCTGATTGACAATAAGGTCATATGCACACAGTCGATAAACCCCACTCATATCCCTAATGTCATAAACAACCTTTTGCCAGACCATACTGTCAACATAATCATGGAAGGTGAAGTCGAACCGGAGGGGATCATAGCCACAGAGTACTTTGAAGATCAGTGGGAAATTGATGATGAAAATAACTAGGAAGAAGAGCTCCCACAATGTCCAATCTATTTCTACAATTCGAATGAAGTGCCCAACTCATCTAATTGCCCTATCGAAGGATCCTTACCTACAGAAAGAGATCCTATAAAGGACATGATCTCTGATGGATAGGGAGACAAATTCTTACACCATGCACCCGCCATGGTCGAACCCATTCTGCTAAAGAACCCTTGACCCATAACTGAGTTTAACTATAAAGACATGAGCCTTAAAAAGCCAAAAGTCCCATCAGCCCCGTTTGAATGTGAGAAAGCTGATCTCACAAACTTGTTTGCTGAGTATGACCAAAAAGAGGCTAAGGAGGAAGCTGGAAAAAAAAGAGTCAAGAAAGAGCAACTGCAAGTCTTAGGAAGTAGCTTGGGTACGACCAAAGAGGCCAGAGAAAGCAAATGAACTAATGAGATCAACAACCCTACCATCCTCGCTAATTCCCCAAATGTCGCAAGTGATTTGTCAATCCGCCCTGCATTGTCTGATGATACACCTAGCAAATGGAGCACAAAGGAGGTGGGCGTAGTCCTAAAACCCTATTGAGGGTTATCACCAAAAGGCCTACAAGAAATGGATGTTTTTACAAAATTCATCCATTTTGTTTTTATCTTTCTATTTCCTGCTTGTTAATTTTCCAATTTACAAATTTTATTTAAGGGCATTTGCATGTCATGTAAGATCAAGTCGAAAATGAAACAAAAAAGAAACGTAATTTACAGTCTATCCCCTGTCATCTTATACTCGTGTGAATGGTAAAATACTTTTAGGGGATCCTTCTTCATTTTGTGAATGACCTAACTCGGTGGGTGTGATAGCACTAGTTATCCATTCGCTAAGTGGCCAAGGCTTCTTAAAAAAAGAAGAGAGGGAAGATCTAATCTAATAGTGTGGAGGTTACTTAAATACAGCACTTGAATGGTATTTGAGTTAAGCTAGACAACCGAGCTATCAAGATGAAGATAAGCTATTGTTCTATTTTCCTTTAAACAGCAAAAGGTTCCCTTTGTACATCCCACTAGCACCACAGGATATTTTCATTCAGAAACCTAAACCAGGAGCCACCCCTCACACAGGGGCAAACACATGTAAGAAATGAATCCGTAAGCTAACATTTACCATTTTTTTAAGGTGTTGCTAAAATATTGAAAGAGCTTTATAGACTAAGCAATTCCACTTGAAATGAAGAGAGGCCCTCAATTCCTCTACCATACAGTCAAAAACAACCCTTGTAAAGCCCACTTGAGCCAGTCACATACCTTCAAAAAATTGACCCAATAATCACTGCTCACACTGGGTTAATGCAAAACCATGAGTGTGTGACAATCTCCAAAAGACATGCACAGCAAATGGCGATCTCCAAGAGAGCGCACAATGAGTGAGTGGTGACCTCCAAAAAAGATGCAATATTGATAACATCTCCAAGAGCAAGAGTAAGAGCAAGTATTTCAAAAAAAAAAAAGGGGGGGCACTTTTTCCAAGCATAACGAGTGAGGACTTCCAATAGAAGAAAGTGCCATCCAAGATGATGATGGAAGGACGACATAGAAGCAATCTTTCTGACAAAGAGAAAAGCCCAGAAGAGTGATAAGAGCTACTTGTTAAAGGTGATCAGGGGTTCTTAGGAGCCTAGCAAGCATAATAGGTTTGAACCTTTATCCTCCTTGTCAAATACCCCATGACCTGACTTACATTACAGTCTAAGTAGAAGCCCTCTCATATCAAGAAAAATTGCTTAGTCTAAGCGAACTTGAACAAATGAAACAGTAACATCTAAAAAAAATGGTAAGTACGGGGGCAAAATTCACTTCTTGCAAAAAGGTAGCTCTAGTTCATACAACCTCCGTTAGAGATAAAGATTTGAGCCTACGTAACCTTTCATTCCATAGCCTACATTATGGTCCTAAAAGAGGCCTCCTTAGATTGAGAGCCTAGCTACCTATCGATATGCTAAGGCCATGTGAGTTGATGCCCGAACGATGTCAATGAAAGTCGAGAGTTCAGTTACCAACCAGATAATCCCAAACACTAACCCAATGAAAGGCAGCATTAAGAGTACAACTGTCGAAATCAAGAAAGTTGGGCCATTCAAAATGGTGCAAAATTTTATCACACCCCGACGAAGATAGGACAAAAACAAAAGGGGACGGGATCTCAAAGAAGAGCATACTGTTTCAAGAGTGTAAGCTTGGGCATCCATAGGAGCTTTTAACTCAACCTATGCACACATTCATGATATCTGCACATACATCTGTTGAAAATTTTGGCATAAGCTTTGCATACACTTGACAAAAGCCCCTTGCATAAACTAACATCACAACACAAATTGTACATATATCATAATCATCATAATCACATGTGAATACATCCATCATGGTCACCCGTAAACATATCTATAACATGTACATACATCCCCTGTGCATACATCCATGTGTATATTTGTCCATCCATGTATAAATATTCATCCCGTTTACAAAAAGTAAAGTATTCAAAAGCCGACCTACGGCTTCATAACAATAACATGAAAATAGAATATCTAATAGTCTAAAAATTCCACATGTCCAGATAGGTACATAAGGAAGAAAAGAAAGGGGGCTAGGCCTATAAAGGCGCATTACAGGTTGAAGTCTCCAAAGTTTGACATATACGAGGAAGGCTGGCTGGTAAAAGCTCCCGTGTCATAAGGGCCCTACAAGGAAAACATAAGATAAAAAAGAGAGCTAAAATCAGAAAACCGAATCAGATAAAGAGAGTGCAAAATAGTAAGAAAGGCCAATAGGATAGAAGCTGAAGGAAAAGGAGAAAGCAATACAGAAAAAGATTTGCTACATACCTAACGGGCCTCCATCTATGACAACTGCGCAGTCAGGTCAGCCATCTCTGTCTGGTGCCTATCACGCATGGCCTCCTGCTTTACCTGATATTGGCCTTACATGGCGACATGCTCCTCTTAGGTGATGAACCCCTAAGCCTGACACCATAAGTCAACCACCTCGTGGCCTATGGATACACTTCCAATGACCAAGTCAAAAGAAGTGAACACCCTGATAGATTTCATGGTAAAATGAGTGATGTAGTTGATATCAGGCGGAAGTAGAGAGGCAGCACCAGGCCTGGCCACCAAGAGTGGTATATTAACTCCCTCATGAGGTGTCTCATACATGTACTGAGGACGATCCTAAGTGACACAAAACTCCTTATGGAACTGGCGCCAATACTTTGTTAGCCTAAATATGCAACCCAAGAGGGGGGTGAATTGGATTTTTTAAAGAAATTCACACAATAATGCAATTTAAAAGCTAATAACTCAAAAGAACTATAAATCAAATAGTGTAAATGCAATGCAAGCAAATAATGAGATGCTAGAATGAAAAACAGAGCATAGAAATGAACATCAGATTTACCGAAGTTCAGTCACAACGTGTGATCTACGTCCTCACTTCCAAGTCTCCTATTGAAAGCTCTTCCACTATGCAAAAGTCCTTTACACAGCAGGTGCTAGTTGCCAAGTGCCCAGCTCACTTTTTACAAGAGCTATTCCCAAGTTTTCAAACCCTCCAAGTGATTTTGTCCAAGTTTCACTCAAACTTACAAATGCTTTTAATCAAGAACACTCAAACTCATAAGTTTACAAACCCACCCAAGAAATATATGAAGGTAATACAATGGGTAACTCTCTCAAGGAGTGCATAAGCAAGTGAAAGTACAAAGAATATCCTAGCAAGAAGAATGTTTCTGTTTAGAGCAGAGAATCAGCTTTCAATCTGTTGTATATATATTGAATCCTCAGATTCTTGTGTATATATGTTGTGGGGATCTTATATATATAGCCTTGAATTGATTTTAGTTATTGGTGGTAGTTGGGAGTGAATTAAATGCGAAATCAAGCTGAGAGACTATTTGAAAAACTAACTGTTACAATCTAGGAGTTGACTTTTCTGGTAAAAGGGTCGACCCTTTTTGTTCTAGTATCTCTTCCTCAACTCTTTGTCCCAATGTGTCAACTCCTGAGAAATAGGGGTCGACTTTTTTTATATTGTTCCCAACGACTTTTGTTTCTATTCCAATGAGTTGACTCTTAAGATTTGAGGAGTCGACCCTTTTTTATTTTCTTTAGATTTTACAAAGGCTCTGCCCGAATGAGTCAACCCCTGAGGAATGAGGAGTCGACCATTTTTGGTTTTCTTTAAAACTCATCAAGGCTTTGTCCAAATGTCTCAACCCTTGAGAAATGAGGAGTCGACTCTTTATGGACCTTCTTCAAGACTTTGCATTCTGGACTAAGGAGTCAACTCTTGAGTTAGGAGGGGTCGACCCTTTTCATCAGAATTTTTTTTATCTAGTCCACTGTCTAAATGAGTCAACTCCTAGGGAATTCATGAGTCGACATTTTTCCAGTAATTCCATATCTTTTGCAAGTCTTTCTCAAACAACTTCAAAGTCTTCAAGCTCTTCAATAATCATTCAAATGAAGTTTCTAAGGCTTGAAATGATTTCTTTAAAGTAAGTTGATCTCCAAAAACACCTTCAATTTCTTCGAGATAAAATTAATCCACTTTGATTACTTGTAGGGTTCTTCAATCAACATCACTTCTATTCTTCCAAGACTTCATTAAATTCTTTAAGAAAGCTTCCAAGTCTTGAAATCTCTTCTCTTCAACTTATGCCGATCTCATCACATTTGATGCTGATCTACTTTTCATTTATGCCGATCTCATCACACTTGTTGCTGATCTAACTTTCATTTATGCTGATCTTCTTATAGTTGATACCGATCTTCGTTTTCATTTATGCCAATCTCCTTTTCAAGTCCATCTCTTCAAATTTTCAACAATGCCTAGTATGCTTGCAACACACAACTCTTTCAATGTCTTCCAATGTGACAAGCTTCAAGTCATAATCTTATTAAGATTAAGGGACTACATAATCTGCACACTAATTAGGGTTGTTCGATAACAAACACATATTTTGTAATCATCAAAATCAAGGTATTAGTTCAACATGTCTCTCTCCTAGATATGTCTCCCAAGACTTGGCACCAACAAAAGAGATCCTTGACAAGGACAATAGGATAAGATACCTCATGGTCTCATAGACTACATAATCGGTAAAGGACGTCCAGTTTATGTAACCTAGTTGCAGCAGCTCCAAGTTCACTTGTAGAGTGACGAAATCAGTAATCTTTAACCATCACTCTATTTGAGCTCGAGCCCATTTCAAGGCCTAAGGGTATGCATCAACCATTTGCATCTGTGGGCGATGCGTTGGAAAGTACTCATAACTTGACCAAGTGACGAAGGGCCAGAAGTTGATGACACTGCCCATGGTGCCGAAGTCCTCAATCATATCCCTTGGAGAAAGTAGGCAAAAGTAAAAGATCCCCAATCCAGACCCAGCAAAGCATCCAAATCTACCACTAGACTCACCAAATTAAGGGGGACTTGTGACCTATTGTTGTTGGAAAAGCAGCTAAAGGCTATATACAAAACAAGCTGGTACCGCATGACATCCCAACGATGAGGCGGAGGCTCAACAGAGAAAGTCGTATCATCTTGGCAAATGAGAGGGCAAGAAAAGATGTGCCCTCAAACCTTGGCAAATCTAGGAGCACACAAACCTCTTCCATGGCGACCGGTCTCAAGATGATCTAGTGGCCAATGAAGGAAAGTCCAGTGATGATCTCCCAGTTCAGCGGGGTCAGACCAAGCTTGAAGCCTATGAAATGGAAAGTCCCAATCTCCTCCAACCACTTCTCTACCTAGCCGTGAGTTAACCTATGGTCCAATCGAACCGTCTTGAGAGTCATAAAGGCCTTAAAATCGCTATCATAAAGAAAGTTGCGATAAGACTGAGCAGCGTGCCCAATGGCTCTCAGGGCAGTATGGATCGGCCCACGAAAGGAACGATGAGTACCAGGGGGCATCTAGTGATGGCTCGAGTAAATACTAGGGTGATACGCAAAGTCTCTCAGCGGAGGAATATCAGGAATCATTAGCTCACCCAACTCAGTGTCCACACTCCTAGATTTAACATAAGCCCTCTTGTATCCTATCATGTGGTCCTCCGGGTTGTATAACCCATCTTCATCCTCCTCGCCCTCATTTGTCTCAGGATCCACGAGAGGCATGCTCTTTGTCCTACTGCTTCTGGAACCTTCCTGGATGGCCGAGCAGCGACTACCCTTGGTACTAGTAGAGCTATCAAGACTAACCTTGTCAGCATCCTAATTTGTGCGAGGCCCCTTCCAATGCCGTCACCTCCTCTTGGAACCGTCATCTCCAGCATCTACCATCGTGGAATCGAAACAGAACAGAACAAAATAAAAAAATGTATCATGAAGCAAATCTAAGAAAAAAGAAAGAAAAAACAGCAAAAAAGAGATATACAAAAACATGTAGTAAAGAAATGAGCCAAAAAAAAAAAAAAAAGAGAAAGGAAAAAAAATGAAAAGAAAAAGGAAGAGGTCCGAGTATAGTCTCCAGTCTCATCGTTATACTTTCGAATCATTTTAAAAAAAAAAAAGGCCCTAAAAGATTTCAATCAAAATTTTGATTTTCTAACTTTTTCCTTCAAAAAGTTCATTTCAAATCAAATTTCCATTTTCAAACTTTTTCCTTCAAAAAGTTTGTTTCAAATCAAATTTAGGTTTCCAATCCTTTTCCTTAAAAAGTTTATTCAAATCAATTCAAGATTTTCTGAACTTTTTTCCCTCAAAAAGTTTCTATGGGTCAAAATAATAAGGCCCAGAGTTATTGTATCAGGCCCGTCTGGTAATATACTGCCGACCTGAGCTAGGAAGGGCCCAAGTTAACCAATGTCCAGACAGAAGCCCCAGTTGTGGTCAAATTAGCCCAGATTCAATAAAGACGAAGTCAGTGAAGGAAATGCAAGTCCATTCCTAAAAGGATTAGCACACTAAATAGTTATTCAAAAGAGATTAACTCCTAGGAGGAGACAGAATACAATTTCTTATAGGACTAAGGCATTTCGAGCACTATAAATACCCCATACCATTAATGTGTAAGGTACGTTCACTAGAGTTCTAACTCACCAATTTTTTATTTGATTCAATGTGGTTAAGCTTGCTAACATAATCATCAGAGTGCCTTCGGGCTAAAGAGGGTCAAGACATTCTTATCTTTTTTTTCTCTTATAGATTGTTCGTACTCATCAATTTGGTTTTGAGAGTTCAATCGGACCTGAAAATTCCACTTGCAATTGGCGCCGTTTATGAGAAGACCTACAACAATAATGAGTACCAGCTATCTTAGAGGAGGAATTGATCCCGCCAACAGGGAACTAGATGACAGCCATGACATTCATAGTCACGGCGGCACGCATCAATCAAGTTGGCATGATGATAATCCACTGCGAACTCGTGGAAAACACTTCATCAGGTCAGTGATACAATTCCCTTGTGGCAACCGGCCGGAAAGATAAGAGGGTCTAGCACGAGCTCCATAGTATGTTCGAAATCCAAACCGCCGAAGGAATTATTGTAGGAACTTGAACCCATCACCAACCAGTGGTTGAGTTCCCAGTAATTTGTCGCTCCGAACGATTGAGCAGGAGATTCGACAGCTGGACGAAGTGATTGCCCACCTCTTCGTCCACCTCAGGAAAATAATTGAAGCAATGAGGCAGGCAATTGCCAAACGAGATGGACAAGTACCTGAAAGGTCACCAAAACGGCGGCACAGAAAGAGGTTGAATTCGAGAAACATGAGTCCCCCAACTACACGCGCAACAGGGAGCCATACAGCCAGTACATGGCACTATGTGGAACGACGAGAAGATCGGTAGCCTTGGAGGAATCGGTCACCAGTAAGAGACCGAGTAAGGGTTGAGCCAGAGCAACAGGATTGGGACAAGTGACTAGAAGATCGGCTTGACAACTGGGATAAGCACCAAAAGGGGCAGACAACATAGGATATAGCTAGGAGAGCCGTAAACTAGATTGCTTTCACCTCATTTACAGAAGAGATTGATGCATGCTGACCTCCTAGGAAATTTACCCCACCAAAGTTTACGCCTTATGATGGGAAGTCTGATCCTATTACCCATGTTCGACACTATAAATAGATGATGGCACCGTGGAGCTATGACGATTTATTCATATGCTGAGTTTTCCCTTCAAGTTTGGGAAAGGTAGCTTTACGATGGTTCGACAAGCTGTAGTCCAGATCAGTGTCAAGCTAGAGATAACTTACCGAGCTGTTTACAAATCGTTTCATAGCAAACATCACGTAGCCCAAAGAGGTGGACTACTTGTTAACGTTGTAGAAGAAAGACGATGAGGGATTGCGTGCTTATGCAAGGAGATACTGGAGGCTTATAACGAAATAGAGGACTACAATGAGCAGTTGGCTATTGCACAGTTCAAGATCAACCTTCCTAGAGAACACCGATTAAGGCAATCCTCCATGAACAAACTAGTCACTCGCATACAAGATCTAGGTAAGGATTGAATAGTATGTGTGGGTGAAGGAAAATGTAGCACAACCGACACAAGAGAAGATCGGCGAGAAAGCTGAGAAGAAAGATGGGCGAGAAAGCAAGAAGCCTAGACGTGAGAAGAGCAACAATAATGGTTAGGGCAGGAAAGCTATAGAAGGGGTCAACACTGTCTTTAAGGACCCAATTTATAAGATTTTGCCCCAGATACGAGATAAATCCTTCTTCAAATGGCCCCCAAAGCTGGAAGGAGACCCTGCCGCACGAGACGAGAGAAAGTTCTGCTCTTACCATAGGGAAAAGGGGCATCAGACGGAGAATTGCCGACATCTTAAGAGCCACCTGGAAGAATTGGCAAAGGCAGGACATCTAGACCAATACATTGACTAAGAAAAGACAAAGCGAGAGACAGAGCAGAGAAAGCAGGAAGCCACTCCCTAGAAGGAAGTTAGAATTGAACCTATCCGAGTAATCAATGTCCTTCATGAATCGACAAAATCAGCAACTGTGGACCCAAACCGATACTGAATGAAGATCCAAAAAGCAGCACACCTCAGGGAGGTAATGCAGTTAGAAGCCCCAAATAAAAAGACAAAAGTTGCCAGCAGTGCTGGGCCATAACTTCCACAGATGATGACTTGACAGGGGTCTAACTGCCACACAATGACGCATTAGTAGTAACTCTATGATTAGGGGACTGTGATGTAAAAAGACTGTTAATTGATCACGGAAGCTCCTCCAAAGTTATGTTCTACGACCTCTTTAAAAAGCTAGGATTGAAAGATGCCGATCTCTAGCAATCTTTGAACCCCTTAGCCAGATTCAGCTCAGATCCAGTTTGGCCGCTGGGAAAAGTAGTTATCCCTGTTACTGTAAGAGGGATTACTATTCAAATGGAGTTCCTGGTGGTCAATGTGACTTCGCCCTACAATGCAATCATAGGTCGAACATGGTTGCACCTTATAAAAGCCATAGCTTCTTCCTATCATCAACTGATTCATTTTCTGATTCCGAGAGGAGTAGGAGAAATAAGTGGGGACCAGGTAGCGGCTAAGCAATGTTTCCTAATGGCATGCACCACAAAGGAGATAACAAGTATGGTGCAGATAATGGAACTCCACAAAGACACGCCCACAATTAATGATGGGCTACTACCAAAAAATAAGGCCATTGAGGATTTGAAGAAGATTTACATAGATTGGCATAATGAAGAGAAGTACTTCATTCTCAGCACCTCTCTGTCGAGATCTGAGAAGAAATTATTGATCAACCTATTGATGGAATATATTGAAGTATTTGCCTAAACACGGTATAATATGCTGGGAATTGATCCACAAGTAGCTTGCCATAGACTTAGCGTGGACCCACAGTACCGACCTGTGGTCCAGAAGGGGAGAAGGGCAACTACTCAATATATGGATGCTGTAAGTGAATAGGTGGATAAGCTCTTTGACGTAGGGGTAATACAGAAAGTCTATTACCCATGCTGGCTCTCAAACACAGTGGTAGTAAAAAAGAAGAATGGCAAGTGAAGGGTTTGTGTAGACTTCACTGACTTAAATAAAACATGCCTCAAGGACCCTTTCCCTCTTCCAAAGATTGACTAGCTTGTAGATGCAATGACTGGATTTGAGAGAAAGAGCTTCCTAGATGCCTACCACGGGTATCACCGGATCCTGCTTCATGAGAAAGATCAAGAAAAAACTGCCTTCATCACCCCAAGGGGCATCTTCTATTACAAAGTAATGCCCTTTGGTCTAAAAAATGCAAGTGCCACCTATTAGGGATTGGTCACCAAATGTTCAAACAACACATCGGTAGTATTGTTGAAGTCTACATCGACGACATGGTGGTCTAAAGCAAGTTCAGCAGACAATAATTAGCCAATCTAAAAGAAGTGTTTGAAATTCTCAAAAGCTACAAGATGAGGCTCAATGCCTCTAAATGTGTGTTCGGGGTAAGTTTTGGAAAGTTTCTAGGACTTCTTGTTACTCACCGAGGGATTCAAGCAAATCTAAATTAAATAAGTGCAATCCAAAATATTTAGACCTTGAAGAACATTAAGGAAGTCTAAAAGTTTACCAGGATGGCAGCGACTCTCAACCGGTTCATCAATCGATCCTCAGACAAGTGCTGGGCATTCTTCCAACCTATTGAAAAAACAGGAGTAGTTCAACTGGAGCCCTAATTGCGATCAGGCCCTTGCCAACCTGAAGAAATATTTGGCCCAGCCACCACTACTTTTTACACCACTGAAACATAAAAAGCTCTATCTATATTTGGCAGTATCAGACCATGCGGTAAGCACCATTCTACTACGACAGTAAGACAGGCAACATAAGCTAGTCTTCTATGTTAGCAAAACTCTTCTGAGGACAGAGAGTAAATATCTTCCACTCGAGAAGTTGGCCCTTGCATTGGTGATGGCGTCATGGAAGTTAGTACACTACTTCAAGGCCCATACAATTAATGTCCTTACAGACCATCAGCTTAAGCCACTCCTCAAAAGAGCCTACTTTTCAGGAAGACTAGCAAAATGGGCAATAGAGCGGGAGAGTTCGATATCAAATTCCTACCTAAGCTGACAGTAAAAGGTTAGGTACTTGCAAATTTTATTGTTGAATTTTCTATTAAGCTGCCCCAGGAACCCATTCAGACACCTAGTACCGATCAAACAAACGGCAAACCCCCCCAGAACTATGGGAGCATCCAATGATAGGGGGTAGGATTGGGTATAGTACTCATCACACTAGATGGCATGGTATTGGAGCAGGCAATAAAGTTAGAGTTTGCAACTTCAAATAACAAGTTAGAATACGAGGCTCTGCTTGCCGAACTACGCCGAGCTATAGAACTCAAAATTGCCGAGATAGGTATATATTTAGATTCCCAGTTGGTGATTAACCAGATTATGGGGGAGTATGTGGCAAAGAACGACAGAATGGCACAGTACCTAACGAAGGCAAAAGACCTCCTCCCTAAATTCAACAAATACAAACTCCATTAGATCAGTCGCGACAGCAACGCTCATGCTGATACCTTAGCAACTCTAGCGGTGGCCTTGAAGTCAGGATCAAAGAGAACAATTCATATTGAGACGCTCCCTAGCCCAAGCATATTTCAGGAAGAAGCGCAAGCCCTAGTTATTAAGCAGTTAGGACCATCTTGGATGGACCTGATCATCTCTTACCTTGACAAGGATGAGCTGCTAGACGATAAGAACGAGACTAGAGGAATCAATAACAAGTCACTAAAGTACTGGCTATCACCTGAGAAAGAGCTGTATCGAAGATTATTCACTGGCCTCTATCTTTATTGTGTCCACCCTGACAAAGTGCAGGGAATTCTGTTTGAAATCCATGAAGGTATCTGCGGGAGTCATGTCGGTGGAAGATCTCTTGCACACCGAGCTATTTCTCAAGGCTATTGGTGGCTCTATATGCAGAAAGATGCCACCCAGTATGTCCTAAAATGTGAAAAATGCTAGAAGTTATCTCCGATAATCCACCAGCCTGCCAAAGACCTCACTACAATCACTAGCCCATGGCCTTTTGCACAATGGGAGTTGGACATAGTCGGCCCACTACCCCAAGCTCCAAGAAATAAATGATTCCTTATAGTGGCAACTGATTACTTTACTAAGTGGATCGAAGCAGAACCCCTATCTACTATCAGGGAAGTTGACGCCAAGAGGTTTGCATGGAGGAGCATTGTTACAAGATTTGGCATACCCCGTGCACTGGTTTCAGATAACGGCACCCAGTTTAACAGTAACATGTTTAGAGAATTCTATAGCGGGCTTGGGATCATGAATTATTATTCAACGCCGGCCTACCCACAGTGTAATGGACAAGCCAAAATATCAAACAAGACCATGCTAAATGGAATAAAAAAGAGACTGGAAAAAGTTAAGGGAAGATGGGTTAAAGAGCTACCGAGTGTATTATGGTCCAATAAAACCATCTCCAAGGAGATCTACTGGAGAAACTCCGTTCTCAATGGTATATGGGGTAGAGGCAATGATACCCTTAGAAGTTGGATTCGCTACCATTAGATTGGCAGCATTCGACACCAGCCTCAATGACCAGACCTTGGCAAAGGACCTTGATCTTATTGAAGAGAAAAGGGAGGCTACCTTACTCAAGCTTAAAGGATATCATTAGCAACAAAGTTGAGCCTACAACAAACAAGTCCAGCCAAGAGCTTCCGTTCCCAGTGAACAAGTCTTAAGGAAAGTACTGGGGGTAACTAAGAACCCAGCAAATGGAAAGATCGGCCCAAATTGGAAAGGCCCTTATAGAGTTACGTCTCAGGTTGGCGTGCGGGCATACTGACTAAAAACTGTCAAAGAAGGCCACAACTACCCCGACCATGGAATGCTAACAATCTCAGGAAATTCTACCAATAGTAGCCTTCTTATTCTCAAAGGATGTAATCACCAATAATAATACTTTGTTGTATGTTATCAATAAAGCTGGGAGTTATTCTACAAATCTGCATATATGATGTCATTCCAACAAACGAGCACCACAAAAACCAAGTGTAAAAACTTGGTCTTGTCTAAGTTGGGCAGGTCGGCCAATGAAGGCCCGAAAAACAAAGTGTAAAAACTTGGTCTTGTCCAGGTTGGGCGGATCGGCCAATGAAGGCCCCAAAAACCAAGTGTAAAAACTTGGTCCTATCCAAGTTGGGCAGGTCAGCCAATGAAAGCCCCAAAAACAAAGTGTAAAAACTTGGTCATGTCCAAGTTGGGTAGGTCAACCAATGAAGGCCCCAAAAACCAAGTGTAAAAACTTGGTCCCGTCCAAATTAGGCAGGTCGGCCAATGAAGGCCCCAACCTAGATAGGAAAGGTCAACAAAAGAATGATCAAAATGCACTCAACTTGGTAAAAAATTAGGCACTGATTCGGGTAAAACAGTTCGACCAAATGACTTGGCCTAAAAACTAGTCTCAGATTAAGTGTAAAGCAAAAGCATCGAAAAGACAAAAATATAAAAAGCATCATATGGGACAGCCAAAAAACTCATTGTATTAACGAAACAGATTACAGTGTATTTTTTCAACAGGCACATTTATAATGGCAGATCAGTAACAGGAATAATTTCAACAGATGACGAATCCGCACCAGTTTTAACAAAAGACGACATGGTGGCAACTTTGGTCGAAGCAGATGGTTGTTCAGCAACAATGTTCAAATCAGCGGGTTAACTTATCTCAGCAAGCTTCACTTCAGCAAGAGCATCCTCCACAATAGGAGGCAAGTTTTCATGAGGGTTGGTTTCAGCTAGCTCGACCCCATGGAAAGCCTCTCCTCCTCCTTCTTGTTCTTTTTCTTCGTCAAATTTTGCGTCAGACCCCAGATTGGCTTCAGCTCAAACTGGCATCTGCGTCTAGAAAGGAAAGAATTTGTCCAGAGTTTGCTTCCTTAAGGTCGCCTTCCGGCCTTCTCGAGAAAGTTGCTCGCAGATCTGCTTCACTTGAGCCTCGTAAATGTCTCCGGCATCCTCATAGCCCTTTGTATATTGGGCTTGAGATTCTGCCTTTGACTTCTCCAAATCCATCACTACTTCAGCCAGGCCAGCCTTCACCTCAGATTCAGACTTCTCAGTTTCAGCAACTCGAGCCTTCAAAGCTTCATTCTTTACCTTCATTGCCTAGACGTCCTCGTCCTTCTACTTCAAGCTGGCCTGGGTTTCGGCAAGTTCAGCTTTACCACTCTGTATTGCTGCCTTTGCTGCTCGGTCGTCCCGATCCATGACATGAAAGTAGTCCTTCAGCTCACCGTATTTCTGTAGTAGGCTCTTGTGCATATCCCAGAAGTTACAATAGCGTTGCATGACTTATAAGCCCTGAATAGCACCTTAGTAAAAAACATAGCAATTTACTGTATTAGCAAATAGTTAAATATATATATATATATATATATATTTCAACCAAAAATCAGAATGGGATGGTGACTTACAACCATGGAGGTATGAGCTACCCCCTTAAAAATATCTTCAATGGATGTCTCACTCAACTCCTTAATATCTCCAGGCAGCACAACGGCCTGAAGAACCCCAATGGCGACATCGGTATAAAAAAGAACCGAGTCCTCAGAAGTCATGGCACGACCCCTAACTCGTGGCTGAACCACAAACTCTTGAGCCTCTTGTTCCTTACCCTTAACCCTGTTTTCTTTTTCAGGGTATGTTAATCTCCTCAAATCTGCATCAACCTCAGCAGCCTTCACCAACCTCCTCCTCTTCTTTGCCACTGGAGGTACTATTAGCTCCACCAGATCTATCACTGGGGGCATTGCCGAGGCCTTGATGGCTGGATGAGGCATGGACGTGGAAGCAGCAACAACAACGGCACCAGCATCCACAGATACACTTCGCCCACTCCCTTTCCTCTTCTTAGTCGTATTGTTCTTGAGGAGGACCACTAGATTGTGGGGTTGTGGACGATCCATACTACTTTCAACAACAGGCAATTGAAGCTAGACAGATGGAAAGTTTCTGAGCTAGTGCAGGCCGCTTTCCACCTTCTGAACGGCAATCACGTCCTCTAGAACTTTAAAAACGGCCGAGAATGACTAGTACCGAATTGGATATCCCAGTAATATATGTGCAGCTTGGCTAATTTCTCTCAAATCTCCCTCGCCCTTGTATGCCCAGACTTGCTCAAGAGCAGCAAGGTCCACTCCATCTTGTTCAAGTTCCTTATATTTGACGCTGAAATCAGCAATGATAAGTAAAAACAGAGATAGAAGAAAAACCTGTTAGAGAAGGTGGGGAGCCACCTATTTTCTTCAGAACTCAGGAGCATCTCATTGCTGGGAGAACCTCCTCTGGGATGTTTCCAAACTCCCATGGCCCACTCGCTCTTACTATCACATCATCAATCCCCTTCCCAGGACTAGGAAGGAATTAGACCAGTTCCTTTGACGCACCCCTAACACGAAAGTGATACCTCCTTTAATTCGCCTTAGCCCCATTTAGTTCTACACCCGTGTAGTAGTAGTCGAACTCATAAATGCCCATATTCTAGTTCAAGTGCTTATTGAGTTTGGCTATCCCCATGCCTTCCTATACCCATTGGACTAAAATTGGATAGGGGCAATTTCGTAGTGGTTCAAGACAGCAGTGAGAAAAAGTTGAACCAAGGACCTAAGTCCACCCTCAACAATGATGATTAAGGGGAAAGGAGTCCCCTCTTCATTTTCCAACCAGCCATCATCCTTGGGCTCGAGTAACTTAATGTCTACCCCTTTTAGGAAATCATATCTACGCTTAAAGGCCACTATGGCGACGGGACTATCAACCATATTCTTAAGCCTATTTGCTATGGAAGATGATCCAAAAGATCCTAGGGATTTTTACTAGAGAAACAAAGAAAGAAGATCAAAACAAGAATGACTTACAGAGTGTCTTCGCAGAGGAGCAAAGTCAGAGAATACACAGAATATCACCGATTTAGCGTTTCGCTGAGACAGAAAGACTCCTCAGTCACAAAGAAACGTGAATCGACGGCAAAAAGGTGTTACGTTTCCCAACAGTCACATCCCATTAAATGGCGAGTGATGGCTGAACCAAGCATGCGCTGTCTATTGTATGTCTACACATGTTAAAGCACCAGGCCTAGCCCCCTTCCAAAGGGCACTAGGGCTGGGGGCAAATATGGGTCAAAATAATAAGGCCCACAGTTATTGTATCAGACCTATTTGGCAATATATTGTCGACCTGGGCTAGGAAAGGCCCAAGTTAACCAATGCCCAGACGGAAGCCCCAATTGTGGTCAAATTAGCTTAGATCCAATAAAGCCCAAGTCGATGAAACAAATGCAAGTCCATTCCTAAAAGGATTAGCACACTAAGTAGTTATCTGAAGATATTAACTCCTAGGAGGAGACAGAATACAATTCTTTATAAGACTAAGGCATTCTGAGCACTATAAATACCCCATACCATTAAGGCGTAAGGTAGGTTCACTAGAGTTCTGGCTCTCCAATTTTTTATTCGATTCATTGTGGTTGAGCTTGCTAACTTAATCATCGAAGTGCCTTTGGCTCAAAGAGGGTCGAAACAATCTCATCGTCTTCTTCTCTTGCAGATTATTCGTGCTTGTCAATTCGATTTCAAGAGTTCAACCAGGCCTTTCTAAAAATCCCATTTACAGTTTCAATTCAAGATTTTCTAAACTTTTTACCTTCAAAAAGTTGCAATTCAAGGTTTTTTAAACTTTTCTACTTCAAAAAGTTTGTTTCAAATCAATCTCAGTTTTTCAAAACTTTTTCTTTCAAAAAGTTCAAGTTCCAATCAAACTCCCGATTTTTTGGGCTTTTTCCTTCAAAAGTCCTGTTTCAAAAGCTTTAGTGCCACTCGAATGGAGTCTTAGTTTTAAACTATACTCCATACTCATTACCCCAAAGGTTTCAGCTCACACTTTTACGCCCCAAAACATTTCTAAAATACCAAAAATAACGTTCCAAAAACTATCCCTGCATTTTCAAAACCATTATATTATTTCAACGAAACTAAGCATTTTTGTAAACCAAAGCGACCCCGTTCAAAACTCATCACCCCAAAGCTTTTAAACACTCCAAGGGTCCCATAAAAATATTTTCAAACCCAAAGCCTTAATGTCATGAGTTCCACGTTTTTCTAAAAAAAATTTGGGGGAGTTCAATTTAAAAGCGTCCTAAGCCCCAAATCTTTCATTTTTTAAAACAAAATCAAATCCTTCCATTTTTGAAAACGAAATCAAATCTTTCCATTTTAGAAATCAAATCAAATCTTTCATTTTTTGAAACAAAATCAAATCCTTCCATTTTAGAAATAAAATAAAATCTTTCTATTTTAGAAACAAAATCAAATCTTTCATTTTTTTGAAACAAAACCAAATCCTTCCATTTTGAAAATAAAATAAAATCTTTTCATTTTAGAAACAAAATTAAATCTTTTAATTTTGGAAACAAAATCAAATCTTTCATTTTTAGAAATGAAATCAAGTCTTTCCATTTTGAAAACAAAATCAAATCTTTCCTTTTTAATTTCAAATGAAATCTTTCCCTTTTCAACATAAAATCATAAATTTTTCAAATTTTCTTTTCAAGTGCATGCATAAAACCACTAGGGCCAAACCCTAACCTAAATCACTTTACAAAATCACTAGGACCAAACCCTAACCCTAAACCACTTTTCAAAGCCACCCTTTAAACCCTAGGAGGTCCAATGATAGGTCAACCAAACCCTAATTTGCCGAACCTAGGTCACCTAATCCTTAGTTGGTCGACCTAACCCTAGGTCAACCTAACCTTATTTAGTTAACCCTATTTCATCCAACCCTAGATTAGCCTAACTCTAGCTTGCCCACCCCAGGTTACCTTACCCCTGGTTTACCCAACCAAGATTAGGTGTCTTTAAGACTCCAACTCTAAATCTCTTTTCAAACCATCTTTTTAATTCAAATGATGTTTTCAAAAACCTCTTAGTCCTTTAAGTTTTCAAAAATCCTAAATCCAAAAGTCTTTTCAAAATACTTTACTTCTCTGAAATGTTTTCAAAAACTCTCTCGAACTTGTCTCACTCCAAAATGGCTAAACACTAACCATTTTCAAAGAACTACTGTCAAAAATAATTTTAAAAACTCACAACCCTAAGGTGATCCTAACCCTTTCATGGTTAAGGTTTCTTAAGAAAAGTGATATATCAAATGAAACCTATAAGGCTCATATTAGGGTTTCAAACCTAGATGTTTTGCAAAACCTCTTCCCAAAAACTATTTTCAAGCATTACACTCTTAAGGCAATCCTAAGCCTTCCTATGGTTAAGGTTATTCAAGTTAAAATGAGATATGAAAACAAGGGTTCCATAACCCTAAAGTCTAAAACCCCAAGGGAAATGTCTAGCCCCTTTTCTAAAAATATTTTTCAAAAATCATAGACTTCAAGGAATTTGGTTTTCAATTAACTAATCTCTTAAAGGCAATGAAATAGCAACTTACTTTTCTTAAGGTGTTCAAAAATTGTTTCCAAAAACCTTTTCAAGACAAATTTATAAGAGTTTTTATAAGTCCAAATCCCACCTCCCAAACTCTCTAAAGTCCTATTTCAAAGGCGCTTTGAAAAAGGCTCAAGTTTTATTTCAAAAACACTCAAACAAAGAAGGAGGTTTTTTAATGCGAGATTTCAAAACATATCTCTCTGTGGCACCGGTACTAAGTACTCTATGGTTCGGGTCTTTAGCAGGTCTATTGATAGAGATTAATCGTTTTTTTCCGGATGCGTTGACATTCCCCTTTTTTTCATTCTAGTTATTGATACGGGAAGGAATGAAGAAGATTAGAGATACAATCAAATATCTGTGTGACTAATCCCTCCCCCCCTCGTTTCTCTTTTTTCCCTTTTTTTAGAATAAGAATAAGGGAGGAAAGAGAAAGAATAAAAATGGATTCAACATTTTCAATAACATCGAGTTTCAAATCAAAATTATCTTGCATTCAAGTTTCAAAACATTCCAAGACACCCACGAGTCTCTTTTTAATCGGAGTCTTGTTTGAACTACGACTGACCTGATTCTTGTCAAACAAGATATGTAGGTAATCTTCATAGGTGCTGTCACAACGCCTTTTTAAATCAAATGCCCCTTTTCAAAATCCAATTCCAAGTTTCTTTTAAACTCTTTTTCAAATTGTATCATGTATCATTCATCCCAAAAGTAATGACAAACCCTTCTTCAAAACTTTTTCAAGTGGATATAATTGGACATTTTGTAACCAGAGATTCAAGTGAGTACACTCAAGGGTGAATAGACATTTAGGTATTGCAAGAGCGGGGTAGAGTGATGATCTTAAGATATCTTCCCTATACGTAACCAACTCCCGGATCATAGATCTCTATTTCAAAAACCAAACCGGAGTCCTATTTTCAAATGGACTTTAAACATTTTCAAAGGTTGCCAAGAAGCCCTATTTTTTTAAAATGCCTCCTAAGAGATATTTTCAAACTATTTCAAAAAACTTAAGTTTGATCTTTGAATTTACACTTAGTTTTAGGTGACCTAACACTCCTTTAACCATGTTAGGTGGCAACTCCAAATCTTTTTCAAAAAAGCCTTTAATCAAATCAATTTCAAATTCAAACCTTACCGTACTCATCCTCTTAGGAGGGTGAGTTCTAACAGAAAGAGCATCGGGTTTTGTTCAAGTCAAGACTTATACTCGAGGCAAAAATCGGGGCGCGACAGAACTTAATTAAAGTGTATAAAATTTTTCAATGTTATCAATTATGTTTTTCCATAAAGATGTATTGGAGTACATGGGTAGGCATGCGAGATCATCTTTATGGCACAAAGGAGTTTGGCAATTGATTCTTGGAGGCTTTAACAAAATTCGCATGAATTCTTCTTGTGGCAGATTTGGTACAGCTTCTGTATTTTGGCCATAACTTATTTTTCAAAACTTGGATTGATGCATACTTGGAGGTGTTGCAAAGCTAATTCAAATCTTGACAAATCATCATGTCACGAAATTTTCATAATTTCAATGTTTGGAGCTTCAAAACTTGGCTTGAAGTTAGGGTTGATGTATAGTAATGGGATTTGTGTTCTTCCCCACAAGGAGCTCAAGAAAGGATGAAGTCTTTCAAAGATTGTCTCTTTACAAGAAGTCCAAGTTAGTTAGAGATAAAAATCTATGAGATAAGGGGGATTGTGTGATTAGATACAATTAGATTCCTATTTCTTGTCTTTTCCTATTACTTCTTGGATTGCTAGTTTCATGTGTGTGTAGTTTCCTACTTGGTTAAGTATCTTAGTCAATGGATGATTGACTAGTCAAAGTTAGAGACTTTGACCTAAGAGGACTTATCACTTTACATAATTAATCTGGGAAACCTAATTTGCACATAATTAATGTTAAATCTTCTACTTTATTTAGGAATTCTAATTTGTTTCAAAGTGTTTGAAAAAGATTGTTGGATAAGTCAAAGTTTCCTATTTTAAAAAGGTCTCTCTTCTTAAAACCCTAATTTTTTTAAAATTGATTCCTAAAAGTTTTTCAGAGTCAAATTAGGAAATTTGACTAATCCAACACAACTAAGACCATAGGATGGTTGGCTAGGCCCAGTGGCCTTAGTTTGGGCTATGGCCCACTAGTGGGGTCCACTAAAAGATTTTTTAAATTTTTCAAAAATTAATTCCCAAGATTAAAAGAAGGAAAATTAACATTATCTCATGCTTAGATTATGATTAAAAGTTAATCAAATTGTATGATTAAGACTCCTAAATTAAATAATCAAGTGGGAGAGGCAGTGCTATATAACCCACGACCTTTCCATTATTGACTCACAAGTAAGGTGAATGTGTACCTTGTCACAAATCTTGCGTGCTCCTCTGGAGGGAGCATTATTCGTTGTTTGCAAGTTGTGAGTTTCCTATAGCGAGTTGGATTGTATGCAAGTTAGGGTGATTTCCCCTACAAAGACGCTTCCTCATTCAAGTATTCTTTGACTCTTAACAATGGTGAACACTTGACTAGTATGGATTGTCTCGTCACGAATCTTGCATGTTCTTCTGGAGGGTAATTTGAGATTAGAAGGCAAAAAATATCAGTTGTCAATTTTTTCTTGGCATGAGATGCCTAGATAGTGAGAGTTGATGGAGATAGCATCCACACTGGTTAGTGGATTTGTACCTTGTCACAAATCTTGCATACTCCTTCGAATGGTACTAGATAGTTCACCTTGGCATCTGAAAGCTAGACTAAGGCTGATGAGATGACTAGGTGTTACATCTTGGCATATATGCCTAACATGCTCCAGCACCAACATCAGTCTATATTAACTGCTCGGGATATGATGCTTAGTCTTAAGGAGATGTTTGGTGAGGCATCCTACTAGGCTAGATGCTATGAAAGGCCTATTAAACACTAAGATGGTTGAGGGAACTCCAGCTCGAGAACATGTTTTAAATATGATGGGTTTTCTAAACAAACCGGAGGTCTTTGGTGTAGAGATTGATTGTCAATTTAAGGTTGACATGATCCTTTAGTCACTGTCGGAATCATTCAATCAGTTCAAACTAAATTACAACATGAACAAACTGGATTTTTCATTGTCTAAACTAATGAATGAGCTCCAAGCAGCAGAAGGTATTGTGAACGCCAAAGGGAGTGTTCTATTGGTTAAAGCTTAGGGAGGTTCTTCTAAGTTTAGGCCGAAAGGCTAGAAAATTGGGAAGAAGAACAAAACCAAAGAAGCTTCAAAGGTGTGGCTAAGCCAAAGGAGAATTTAGATAGGAAGAATCCAAAGGAAAAGTGTTTCCACTGTGGCAAAGATGGGTATTGGAAGAGAAACTGCCTAGAGTATCTCGCAAAATAAGGACAAGGTATAATTGAATCACTAGTAGCTGAAACATATTATGTGGCATATTCTACAGAGACCTGGTATGTAGATTCAAAAGCCACTAATCATGTATGCAATTCTTTACAAGGGTACCAAGGAACCAGACAGCTAAGTGATGGAGATAACTGTCTTTATATACCAGAAATTTGTCAGAATTTGATTTCAATACCTGTTTCAATAACAAATGTTTTTGTTGTTCATTTTGATTCAAATGTTTCAATTAAAAAGAATGAAAATTTTATTTATTCTGGTACAATTGAAGATGGTCTTTATCTAATAACTCCTATAACTACTCCAATCCCTTCCTTGTTAAATACTGAGATAGTTGACACATCTAAGGCCATACTATTAAAAAGAAAGGCGTCTTCAGTTAATTCTACATTCCTTTGGCATCCTAGACTAGGTCATATTGATCTAAATAGGATCCAAAGACTAGTTAGGGATAGATCTTTGGGTTCATTGGTTCTTGAACCATTACCAATTTACAAATCCAATTTAGAAGGAAAAATAACCAAAAGGCATTTCGCTACAAGGAGTTATAGAGCCAAAGAATTATTAGAATCAGTACATATTGATGTTGTGGTCCAATGAATATCTGGGTAAGAGGTGGTTATGAGTATTTCGTCATATTCATTAACGATTACTCAAGGTATGGCTATGTTTACTTTATGCACCGTAAGTCAGAAACCTTTGAAAAGTTCAAAGAGTTTTGAGCAGAAGTGGAAAAGCAGACTAGTAAAAGCCTAGAATCCCTTCCATCTGATCAAGGTGGTGAATACCTGTTAGGAGAATTCGAGGACTACTTACGCCAGAATGGGATAGCAGAACAAAATTGTGTTGCAGAGAGAAGGAACATGACTCTTTTAGATATGGTAAGATCTATGATGAGTTATTCTACCCTTCCTATGTCTTTTTGGGGATATGCTCTAGAGACAACCATATGTCTTCTGAACTTGGTGCCTTTTAAGGCAGTTCCCACTATATGCAAAAAATTATGAAGTAGCCGTAAGCTTAGTCTCCAATATCTCAGAATTTAAGGTTGTCCTACTCATGTCAGGAAAGGGAATGCCAGTAAATTGGAAGCAAGATCAAAGGTTTGTTTGTTTATAAGATACCAAAGAGAACAAAAGGTGGTATGTTTTGTAATCCTAAGGAGCAAAAGGTGTTTGTTAATACTAATGCCACTACTTAGAAGAGGACTACATTATGAATCACAAACCTTGAAGCTATGTCCTGTTATAGCAGATGGTAAGCCTAAATAGTACCTTTGTGAGCAGACCAATGAGCACAAATAATATTGATACACTTAAGATTATACCAGATACCACGGTTCCAGAATCGATTGTAACATCAGTACCTCAATGTAGTGGGAGGATTGTCAAGGCACCTGACAGGTTTATGTTCTTAGGAGAATCTTACGAGATAATCCTTGAATAGCAAGATCTTAGTAACTACAATAAGGCAATGGGTGATGTAGATGCGAGTCATTGGCAAATTGCTATGAAAGTTAAGATTGAGTCTATATACTCTAATCAAGTCTAGAGTTAGTGAATCTACCTACCAATGTTAAACCCATTGGTTGTAAGTGGGTCTACAAGCAGAAAAGAGGTATACTTAAAAAGAAGGGATCGAATATGAGAAAACCTTCTCATCGGTAGCCATGCTTAAGTCTATCTGGATCCTGCTCTCCATTGTTACATATCTCGATTATGAGATATGACAGACGGATGTTAGGACTACTTTTCTCAACCAGAATCTTGACGAAAGTATCTATATGGTGCAATTAGATAGGTTTATAGCTAATGACCAAAAGCCCAAGGTGTGCAAGTTGCAAAAGTCCATTTATGGGCTTAAGCAAGCTTCTCGTAGTTGGAACATCTAGTTTGATTATGCAATCAAATCGTTTGGTTTTGATCAAAAATTGGATGAGCCATTTGTCTATAAGAAAGCCAACAGAATCATGGTGATATTTTTTTATTATATGTTGATGACATCTGACTCATTAGGAATGATGTGGGAACATTATTAGCAATAAAGGTATGGTTATCTCATAATTTGGATATGAAGGACCTGGGAAAAGCTAGTTACATTCTTGGGATCAAACTTTACAAGATCACAAAAATAGAATGTTAGGCTTATCCCAAGCTACATATATAGATAAGGTTTTGGTAAAATTTGCTCTGTATAATTTCAAGAAAGGTTTCTTATCTTTTAGACATGGAATTGCTTTTTTTAAGGATCAATGTCCTAAGACACTATAAAAAAAGAGTTCATGAAGGTGGTGCCCTATGGTTCAGTAGTGGGAAGCCTCATGTATGCTATGTTGTGTACTATACCAGATATCTATTATACAATGGGCATGGTTAGCAAATATCAATCTAATACAAGGATCAAGCATTGAATTGATGTAAAACATATCCCTAAGTACTTCAAAAGGACTAAGGATCATGTGCTTATATATGCAAGTGAGGACTTGTTGCCCATAGGTTACACTGATTCTGACTTTCAGTCAGATAGGGATTCCAGAAACTAAACATCAGGTTATGTGTTTACCTTGGGTGGTGGAGCCATTAGTTGGAGGAGTGTGAAGTAATTTTGCATTGCTGATTCCACTATGGAAGTCGAGTACATAGTAGCTTATGAAGCAACTAAGGAGGCTGTTTGGCTTAGAAAGTTTCTCTTGGAGCTTGGCGTGGTACCACTGGCCAGGAGCCTTACCATCATTTATTATGATAATAGTACGGCAATTGCTCAGTCCAAGGACCCGAGAGACCACAAGAAAGGAAAGCACATTGTGCAGAAGTATCACCTTGTTAGGGAGATAGCTCAAAGAGAAGACATTGTTGTGACAAAGATTGCATTGGTTGATAACCTAGCAAATCCTTTTACTAAGACCTTAACTACTATGTTTTTCGAGTCTCAAATAGAAGGAATAGGTTTGAAATGTAATAAGTCATGGTTTTAGGGCTAGCGAAAGATTGTTGGATTTGTATATGCCCTTAAAGCCAAAGTTATGACATTTTAATAAGATTACTCTCTTTTACATTTTCTATATTGGTTTAGCAATTATGTTAATGTATGAGATATTGTTGTTGACTCAAGGTTGATCCCCATGTTGATTTTAATGATAACTAAACCTTGTGTTATTCTACTATCGCATTTACTTAGTGTGCAGATTAATAAAGAGTATAATTTAGACTTAAAGGTTTTAACTTAAAGTCTAATACATGTCAAAGTGAATGCACAACAAGCCAAGTCAAGCAATGTACTCTAAGAGTCATGTAATGAACCAAACAAAGCAATGACATTCCAACTTCAATCAAATGTTTTACTTTTGAAGAGATTGAAGGTGTTCAAAGCTGAGAAAAATCTAAAAAAATCTTAACATTCCTTTTATCTTCATTTTGGTATTAAGTGAGCTGTTATTTTCCTAACCACGCTTGATAGAGAGTTTGTATTTCGGTTGTATAACTTTCATACACTTGTAAGTGAGAGTTTGAGAGTTCTCTTGTAAAAGAAAAACTCTTGTAAGTTGAAGTGGATCTTGGACAAAATCACTTGGTAGCTGGAAGAACTTGAGAAGAAATTCTTGTGTAAAAGTGAGCTAAGCACTTAGGAAATCAACTTCTACTTTGTAATTGGAGATTGCATAGTGAAAGGAGACTTTAAGGGGATCTTAGGGTAAGAACGTAGACCACAAGTTGTGGTTGAATCTCAGTAATTCTTGGTGTGCTTTCTCTTGCTCTATTTTTATTTCTTTGTTGATTACATTGCATTGTATATATCTTAAATCATTGTTCTATTAATTAAATTAGTTTTTAATCAATCTTAATTGTATTAATTTTTGAAAAACCCAATTCAGCCCCCTCTTAGGTTGCCTTTTGAGCCAACAATTGTTAGGTTCCATACATTGCATTTTAGGTGGATTGTATGTTTTAATGAGATTAGCACATAGAGATATACATTCCAACTAGCTATTTGTGATTTTAAACTAGTTCTTAGTTTTAAGTGAAATTGGATAGTTCACTTGGTAGACTATAACACCTCTATTCAATAGAATGATTTGTCTCAATCATTAGAGTAGTGGACTCTAGGTTCATGTGTTGGTGTGCTTAGAGTACATTGAATAGGATTATGGTAAGAACACATTACCATAGCTGTCAGTAGTGGTATCACCTCTTATAAACATATACTAATTGCAAAGAAAGTCTAAAACTTCAAAGTTAAAGAACTCAAATTTTGGTAGTGCATTACTTTGACTTACCAATTAGTGAGACTTTTATAAGGTCAATACCTCAGTATCTTGGGTGACCACTATTGAGGATTAGAGAACTTTATTCTTAAAGGTCACCACACCCTTTAAAGAAATGGAATCCTCTTGATGCAATCTATTAGTCATGATCACTAAAGATAGGGGCTCGAAACTGTTTTAGTAAAGTATTTACTAAATGAATTTTATTTATGTACAAATAAAATTATTTATTTTCAAGAAGATAGTTTTGAAAAATAATTTTAAAGTGATCATTAATCAATTAGATTGGTTACTCATAGTTTGAAGATGTAAATAAAATAGGGTTGATAGTTACGATGTTACAATCGAAATTTACAGATACCTGTATGTGAGTATTTATCTTTGCAGTAATTAGTAGGACAATGGCCTTGTTGTAATTTCCTATCCTGGGAGGTCAACTACCATTATTTAGTGGAGTTGAGGGTAGTTTCACTAATTTCTTATTTATCAAGGAGTTGATATGCAATTAAGAAATAGTGAGTTAGCTTAGGATTAGGAAACCCTATTGATCCCCTACTTGCACATGGATTGCACTTCTTCTTCTATATAAGGGAAAGGGTGGTTGGCCAAGGCATAAGAGATATTCCATTTTTTTGCGTAGATAGAAAAAAATAAGCTTTGGCTAATTTGAGTCTCACCTACTCTTACTACCCTGATGCATTGTGATAGGGATGAAGGTAAGGGGGGTTATGCAGGGGCCATGGCCCCCTCTAAAATTTCAGGAATTTGATCAATAGTCATGCAAATTCTTGAAATATATATACATTATGTAGAATATGGCCCCTCCTAAATTTATGCCATACAATTGTCGATCCAAAAAATCAATTTTAAGTCTATCGGTTTTAGTTTCCTATCTTGTTTTTGTTTAGTTTTAAGTCTATCTATCTCAATTTCCTTGTTTGGTTTCCTATATTGATTGTATAAATTGTATATAGTAATTATCCTAATGGCTTTAAACTTTCTAAACACAAAATTTCTCTCTCAACTCTAGACAATCTCTATCTCTTATTGTTCCCCTTTCCCCCTCTCTCATCCACCAAAATACTAATATTTGAGTAATTAATTTGAGTACTTTGAGAATAAAAAAGAAAGCTAAATATTTAAATGACCAGTGATAAGTTAATTAGAAAGATATTTATTCCATGATGAGATAATAAGTTATCAATCACTTCAAGACAAATTTTTGAGTAAAATAGAATTCAAATAGAAAAGTTTTTTTACATTTTGTTTTCCAAAAGTTGATATCAAAGTTGGCTTTAGTATGCATATGATTCCTAAAGCAAAATCTCAAAGCCTTAGATAGGGTAAAAAAAAAAAATTAGCTCTATTATATTTTACTTGTTAGCTATTTTATCTTTATATTGTCAGTTCAGCCCCCAATAAAAAATTGCTAGCTTTGTCCCTGATTGTGATCAAGGAGGTAAGACCACTAGGTCTTTGTCGCTTCTACAAACACAAGATTGAAGAGCTCTCATAGTTTGGATTGCAAGAAGATCCACAAATGTATTGAATCTTTCAATCTACTACTTGAAAAATCAATGAAAATAATGTGAGTCAAATATGATTTTTTATTTATTTTAAATTCGCTTCCTCTAAAACCAACATCTCCCATATTTCTTGTTGAAACAATGATGAAATACATTGTTCTCAGGTTGCAGATAAAAATATTTTCGAAGTTACTAAAGCTAGTTTAATTTCCTTTGATGTTGTCTCTTGGTGTGCTTGATTAGGCCATATCTAAGAGCATGTGCTGGGAAATAAGAGACTTGACAACAGACAGATCGAAAAAACGGCTGTGTCAAGAGAATCGTTGTATTGTATATATAAATCTGCTTTAGTGGATGAGATTTTGTGACCATTGGAAAAACAAAACGGTCACTAACTGCTTACTTTCATATATTTACTTATTATTCATTTTAGTAGTTTCTACTCTTACTAGGCCTAGGAAACTCAACTTATCTTCATGAATCCGTCCAACTTCATCCATTTAAAACACATTTAAACTCGTCTAACTTTATTAATGGGTTTAATTGAATTACATCATGTAAATTACAAGTGAGTTTAATTAAGCTGGACATAGTTACCAATTGAGCTTGCGAAAAAATTTTGAAAAAATTGTCACCCACAAAATAGATTTTAAAATTTTTTTATATTTATTTTGAAAATAAATCTTCCTTCATTCCTCTCTCCAACACTGCCACCACCTCTGCCACCACAACCACCACCACTGTTCACTGCCACTGCCAACTATAGCCGCTCCACTCATCACCGCCCATCACCACCTCGACCACCTGCCACCACATGTAAAATTGATTTAAAATTTTTTTTTTCTTAAATCTAAAAACAAACAGAATGATCTCTCCCCCACCTCTCTCTCTCTCTCTCTCTCTCTCTCTCATAACCATAAACCCAAACCCCCTTTCTATTCCCATAGTAGCCCAGATTTGATTCCGTTTCTCATAGCCTTACATGACAACACACTTGAACCTGAAGGATTATGATTATTTGATCATATATCAAAAACTGCCAATCATTCGCCGGAAAAACCGAACCCATGAATCAAAACTGGTTTAAGCGTTTTTAGCTGGCCAGCTTATTACTCTCATGCCACCGTGCAAGCAATGAGAGAAGGGGATGCCCACGTGCCTATCCTTTAATATGAAAGGCTAATTATTATAAGTGCAATTTAAAAATTTTTGGTGCGACACTAATTGAACAAAAAAATTAA
This sequence comes from Euryodendron excelsum, assembly GCA_033060915.1. Lineage (NCBI taxonomy): Eukaryota > Viridiplantae > Streptophyta > Magnoliopsida > Ericales > Pentaphylacaceae > Euryodendron > Euryodendron excelsum. The sequence goes on from CM065395.1 coordinate 35,916,965, forward strand.
TTTTATTATTATTTTATCTTTGTAATACGATTATAGGATTGGATCGAGAATGTAAGATCCAATAAAAAAATGCATGATTATTTTTGTATGGGTATTATTAATTAAAAGTAGACACAAAATGAGTCTAAATTATGCAAATAAAAAATATAAAATTTATAACAAATCACATAAATTTAGACAATATATAAATGTGTCATAATTAGGCTCATGGGTTTAAATTGATCCACTAGTGACCCTCTCATATTCAACTCGCTTGTTAATTAGTCGGGTTTGGGTTAAATCAATTTAAGCCTATCTAAATCCGTCCGTTTACTACCCTTTACTCTTACGTAACTTTATTTTTGTACAAAACTCCAATAATTTCAAAAATGGCGTTGATTACAAGTGCTCAACTTAGCAACCCAATATCAAGGAGAAGATTAATTTAAAAAGGTGTAACGGTGGGGAAAAAAGTGCTTATTTAGTTTGCACAATTTAAAGGGGCAAGTAATATTTTACCTTGCATAATTTGTCCAACACTCTTTACTGTTGGTTCTCATAAAATAAATGAGACTAGATCCTCTAAACCTTTTTCTTAAATTAGAGAGAATAAAAAGTCGATTATGTCCTTTGGCAACAGATTCAAATGAAATAGCTTAATAAATAATTGCAAACTTACGACTGAGAAGTCATGGAATCAGGATAATAACAAAAGGTCTTCCTGGAATTATGACAATTGTCCTTACTATACAGAATAAGCCATAAGCAACCAAGTGTATCATAACGTAGAGAGTGTAAAAGCTATTATGAGACTTGTATTCAAACATGCAACTTGTAGGCCCTGCTTATGGGGTGTTGCCAAACACAACCTTTTGCTAAATAACTTTTGATCAGCCACCCCAGAACCATTATCATTTCAGTCATCTAAAGTTTACAAAAACAGGACAAGTTGAGCAGTGCACCGACATGAGATTTTTGTTTCATATTCTATTTAATGTACTTCGACATCCCATACAACTAGAAAATAAGGTTAATAACTTTGTACTTTCCTTTTGGTAAGAAATTAAACAACGAGTTGTGTTTACTACCAGGTACATGTGGTTAGTACAGCTGGCATGTCACATCTGTATTATAATTACGTACCTTGTAACGTCTACGTGGATTTATACTGGGGCAATGCTAGCTGGAGGGAGAGAGAGAGAGAATGCTGCATTGCAAACATTTGTTCATATTTAAGTGTACATTCGAGCCAAAGAAATAAAAGGTAGATTTGTACCTCTTTTTGTGCATACGAGAGAGAGAGAGAGAGACAGTGCTGCATTGCTTGCATTTGTTTATGTTTCAGTTCACATTGTAGCCAAAAAAATAAAAGGTATATTTATACCTCTTTATATGTATATACACAATTGAAGGTAGGGATTGGATAGGGACAGTTTCTCAGCTTGCACTTGGGCCAAGCTGACCAGTGCGCGCATTCCAAAGGAAATGCTGGGATAGATGACCACTACTTGCTTCCCCTTCCTATAGTTTTTTAACTTTTTTTTATTATGTAAATTTAGAGAGAGAGAGAGAGAGAGAGAGAGAGAGAGAGAGAATACTCTATGTGGCAGTATCTTGGTGGGGATGGGAGACAACTTCCCATGGAATTATATGAAGTGGTCTCTCGAGTTATTTAAGAGAGCTATTTTATTCGAATGTACCGGCCAGTTCAATGGAAAATTGAACTTTAAATTGGTGTAGTTTAATTAATTTATTAAAAATATAATTAGTTGGATTGAACCGAAAGAATTGGTCAATTTTTTAAAGAATTAGTGAACCGACCGGCCAATTTTTAAAAAAAATCATGTGGCTAACTTAGAAAGTGAGAGTAGAATTAAGCAACACTTTCCACTGCTTAACCTAATTCCTTGTGTTTTATTTTGCAATATAAATTATATTTAAGGTAAAACATATATGAATAAATAAGATAGATTTAATTTATAATACTGGTTAAACCGTGAACCGGTAGCTTCACCGGTTTGATGCCCGGCTCGGTTCTAATAACCATGACTATTATACAACAATGAAATAAGGAAAATGCTATTTTCACCAAAAAAATTCATACAAAATTTGCATACAAAATTATGTGGCAATGACACTTTTGTAATTAAAGTTATTATGGTGAGTGTTTGTTTTGAATTGAAAGGCTCATACATCATTTTGTATGAATTTTTTGTTCGTATAGCATACCCATGCAATAATAGCTCACCACCAATTTCATATGCTGGGTTGAGTCATTTTAAAGGTTTCTTTCTGATAAAACCAGCTAGAACCTTTTTATTTACTAGTACAAAGCTCTCCTATTGAATTGTTGTCAATTGCGTTCACCAAATTTAATGTCAACTGAAATTGCTTTCCTCACATGTTATCTCTCCTCTAAGTAGTAATAGTTTCAGCACCACTTGCCCCTATTATGGGAAAATTTTGACCTCTATTATGGGAAAATTTTGACCAGTTTTTACTTAACTGATCACAAAATTTTAGCTCTAAATTATGACAACTGAATAATATCTATCAAGTGTGAGATGATGCTAAAGCCATGACAATATATGTCTAAAACATATATATATATATATATATATAGAGAGAGAGAGAGAGAGAGAGAGAGAGAGAGAATATAGGAAACTTAGAAGAAAATACTTTGTGTACCTTGCAACACATTTGATCCATAGGCAAACATCTTGCATTTGCTTCATTATGTTCTGATCAACATAACATTTCATTCAATAATATTGACAATGAATGCCCAAGGTTTTTGTTTTTATTTTTATTTTACTTTTTTGTGCACCGTTGAGAGAGGCCTAGAGGTAATTAATGACTTCATAATAAGGACTAACCCTCTTCATATCCATATTCAAAAAGTTGCATTGATACTTATATTCCATTTTCTGTAACATTCATTTTTTTCTCCTTTCATTTCTTTTGGTTAACATTATAATGATTGGCTTTGTCATCTTGTTGATAATTTTAACACTATTCTAAAATTATTTCGTAGAATAAAAATTCATATAGGATCGTTGCACTTACATGTTAATTCATACACACACATGTTAATTAACATCTAAAAAATACGACTAGCTGAAATTATAACAAGGAAATCTTGCAAATTTGATTGACAATTTAGAAATAGCTAAATCTCATTGTTTTCAGGACTTCAGCTCACATAAATTTGTTTGTTTTGTCAAAAAAACATTAATGTCTGATAATGCAGTAAACTTATAAGCTCGGTCTCCAGGCCGGCAGTGAGCTGCTCCGGTGAATTGAGAAGGGATGAAAGGGTAAGGGACACCGGTGTGGTGCTTGCCAAGGATCCTCCGATGGTAAAATTAGTTTTCTGGAGATATTTCAACAGAATTATGGCTAGGGTTTATGTTTACGTACCTTATTGGAGAAGATGAGATTTTTCTTTTATATGGGTAGGCGTCGTGGTAGCCCTAGGAGGGCTTTGCATGTATAGAGATAGTAGGAGTCTCTCCAAGTGACAGTGTGGTATTGGAGGGTCAGACTAGTGACAGAATAGTAGGGAGAGTGGTTGTCCAACTCTACACGTAGCGTTCCCATAGGAGTGTGTCAAAGCGGGAGAGGTGACTACCTACTGCTACACGTGAAGTCCTAGAGTTAAGAGCACGTTATCATGATTAGATTGTCAATGATGGCTCTCGCTACTGTAACAAGTGGGGGAGTGATCGGCACCATCCCACAAGGTCTACTCAAACATGGTCTGCTTGATCGTGCTAGGCATGATCTGCTCAGTCGTGCTCGAGTCAGCTGAAACTCTCAGGGTTAATCTCCATTGTCTTCTTGCTTGACAAGTACCTTGGGCACCATATCCTTGATATCAGCGTCGGTCAACCCATTGTGGAGAGTCTTGACCGGTCCCCATTAGTTGCCCCCAATTTATTCCAAGTGTAGTAAGGAAAATTCCTGATTGGGTTGTCATCAGTTGGTCAGGAAAACTCCTGATCAGTCTCCATCACTGACATTATTAAAGTTCTAATTTCCTTCATTAATAACTTATTGTGAAGCAAAGAACAATGTGAGGTCCAAAAGGTCGAATTGGCAAAGAAGGGCACGAGTTTTCGTTTTCTTTTTTTGCATTTTGCGAACAAAGTTATGAGGTGAAGCTGAGGTGAAGGTGAAAAATCATGGAAGGAGATGGCCCTTGATGGCGAATGACAATATATTCAAGTAAATGGCAACATTCTGAAAGAGCGTAAAATAGTTTCAGTAATTAATGAAACAAAATTGTCGATGATTTTTTGGATGTGAAGAATAGCGGAAGATCTCACCAACATTAAAGTAATAAATTAAGATCTATGAATCATTTCGTTACAACTCATCATATCAACCTATTATTTTACCTTTTTAAAATTTTTAGTAGGTATTTCATATCCAAGTAAAAGTGGCAGCCAAACCGTCACTTATCGACTGAATTGAGAACGCCATGATATACGATTTATGATTTTAGAATGACATTTCTAAGCATGATACACTTTTGTTCCCAAATATGGATGAAAATTCAAAGAGAATAGAATATTAGCAAAACAATAAGTTAATAAAAAATGGCCATAATAACCCTAAAAATATATTTTTACATAATTAATATGAAAACACTGATTATATTTTGTTGTATGTTCAATCATAAACAAATAACTCTACAAGTAAATTAAATTCTAATAATATCATATTAGTCTACCCCTATCATATTATATTAATTTTAGAGTATGTGTGATTTAGGTAGTCTAATTTGCTCATGCCATGTGGCCGAGCCCCCCTCCAGATGGCAAGCCACGTAGCCTCCCTAAGAGATCTCATGTCAGCCTTGTGTAGGTGACATCAACAAGGTGACAATTGCCAAGCGGGCATCCCCCATGAAGTTCTCCAAGCAGGCTTAACCCCGTAAAGCTCTCCAACCAAGCATCCCCTGTGAAATTCTCCAAGCGGGTTTGACCTTGTGAAGTTCTCCAAGGCTCCTCTTAGATCACCCTCACCTCGTGAGCCTAGGTCCATCACAATTATCTCCAACATCATCAACAAATCACCCCATGCTCAAGGTTTGTCTTCCTTAAATCCAAGAAAACTTCTAGGCAAATTCCTATCCATCTTTTCGGGATCTACTTATAGATTGTGGTCTAGTGGCTAGGATCAAAGGGAACTGTTGAGTTGCTTGCCTCCTGGGCGCTCGAGGATCCATCCTATCAACCAACTAAGAAAGAAAGATTACCTCCCATATTGCACTCACGTGCAAGATCAATTAAAAGCAATTAGGGTCACTCACCATTAATGCGGCCTGCACAGCATTAAACACGGTGCCACGTGGTAGCCCTCAACTGGAGGAGCAGTCCACGTCCCCATACAATCAGACCGACCAAAGCTGACACAGCTGCTCAAGGTCATGATAACTCCAATGTTGGCCCAACTAGGGATCGCCACATGACAGACTCAACATTTCTAACTCTCACAATATATATATATAAAGTGTCGTATAGTTCCAACCTTCTTCTTCTTCTTCTTCTCTGCTTCTACTTCACTTGGTTGTTTTTTTTTTTTCATTTGAGGATTTGGCCATTAATGCCCAAGTTTCGAGCTAAGCACAATCTTCCTCTCTCTCTCTCTCTCTCTCTCTCTCTCTCTCTCTCTCTCTCTCTGTTGCGCTGGATCCTCTCCTCGCTCCTCTCCCAAAGACCCAAGTCACGTCGACGACCGTCAAGATTTTCAAATCAGAGTGTAAGTCAACCTTACCCTTACCGGTCTACCTTTGTCCACATGTGACATAACACATTCCATTCCAGTTTCCGTTCCATGTAATGAAAGAATCTATGTTCAAGGAAACATAAGTTTAGAAATCCCAAAGTATATGGAAGGGAAATTATGAGGATTGAGTATCTCTATTCAATTATGGAACTATACAATAACAGTATTTTCCTTGATGCTGTTTATATTTTTTAAAAGTAAATATTCGATTTTTGTTCCATTTAATCGATATTAGATTGATATAGATTCTTCTTCACTATTTTTCACAGGGTGACTTTATCTTTCTTCCCATTGCCTTTACTCCTTTTAATTACTTTGTTGAGTGCTCCAGACCACTCCACCATCCACCCTTCAGCAATATTATACTCTCTCTCTCTGTCTCTCTCTCTCTCTCTATAAAAGAAAAGCCAACCAGCCAACCATTCTTCCCTCCCACCTTTTCACCATGGCTGACCCCTACTCAAATTTCCACTCTGAATGGTTCAAATTCAACCCTCTCCACCATTTTTCCTCTCCAAACCCCCCTCCTCAGCCCCCCTACAGCCACAACATCTACTCAAACGGTTTCTTCAACCTCAACAACTCTCTTCACTCCCAAAGCCCACCTCCCTCACCTCCTCTCAAAGAAGCCTTACCCCTCCTAAGGTTAAGCCCAACAAGACATGAAGAGCAAGAATCCTCTTGTACTTCTGCCATGGATGTGGACAAGAACAAACTCAGAGAAGAAAGCTGTAGCCTTTTCTCTAGGAGTACAACTGCTGCAGCTGATGATCATGATGATGATGATGATGAAACTGTTACTGTAGCACTACACATAGGGCTACCAAACCCTAGTGCTGCTGATCTAGCCTCTATGCTGTCTTCTTCTTCTACTGAAATCAATACTGATAAAGATGGAGACTGTGATGTTTCTGGGTACCCCATGAACAGACTCAAGTATTGGATCCCTACTCCTTCTCAGATTCTCATTGGTCCTACACAGTTCTCTTGTCCTGTTTGCTACAAGACCTTCAATAGATACAACAACATGCAGGTAAGTTTCACCATCTTTATCTCTCTTCTCAACTTCTCTCCTTTTCAATTTTGAAGCAATTTCGAGTTTTCTCTCCATCATCCTAGCTTGATCTCAATCTTTTATTGCTATCCTAATTGATTTTGTAAGGAGAAAGTGAATTTCTCATATGGGTATTTCATTTTGCTTCCTGAAATCATGATATTCTCTTCTTTTTTTTCTTTTTAGTTTCCAATTTTGTTTTAAAAAAAAATTTGCATGGTTAATGGGTTTTGGGATTCAGTACCCTTCATTTATGTGATTGAACAACTCAGGCAATGTTTCTTTTAGTAGGCTTGAAGTCTGTGCTGAACACAAATTTGACAGGACTGAAAATTTTGCAGTGGCTCTAGATAATCTCCGTCATGGAACTGAATTTCTTCTGTGTCAACACGCTTCAGTCTGCCAGAAAACAGTTTACAGACATGAAAAGCCCATACATAAGTTGTTTCGCCCCCTCTTTGTCTCCTCAAACAAGACATCTCTCAAACTCAAATTAGAGCATCTCTGTCTTCTTTCCTCTATTGTAAACCCTGAGGCACAAAACCTAGTAATCAGTAAAATAGATGCAGAACAAAGAGAAGTCACTGGTTTCATACCATATCTGAAGCAAACCCACAATCTTTTAAGCTTTTCCAATCAGAAAAATTGTTCATTACCAAGGAATGGCTAAAGAAACACCAATTTAAGGAACAAACATTGGTGTTTCTTTGTCCCAACAAAAAAATCCTCCACTTGCAGAAACAATATAGCTCTTTTCAGCACACTAGGGTTCTCACATTTTACAATCACAGAACACTAAATTTTGTGACTGAAAGTTAAGAGGATTTATAGATCACTATATCTATATATTTCATTCATTTTTGTTGGTATAATATGCCAGAGATCTAGTTTCTTTTTTTACTTTTTTTTTATGGGTTTTTCTAATTTTCTAAATGGTTTTATATGTGGGTGATACTAAATTTTGTAGATGCATATGTGGGGACATGGGTCTCAGTATAGAAAAGGGCCTGAATCTTTAAGGGGAACTCAACCAACAGGGATGCTGAGGCTTCCTTGCTATTGTTGTGCACCAGGGTGCAGGAACAATATAGATCACCCGAGGTCGAAGCCACTTAAAGATTTCAGAACCCTTCAAACCCATTATAAGAGGAAGCATGGAATCAAGCCTTTCACTTGTAGAAAATGTGGAAAAGCCTTTGCTGTGAGGGGAGATTGGAGGACCCATGAGAAAAATTGTGGAAAGCTTTGGTACTGCAGTTGTGGGTCTGATTTCAAGCACAAGAGGTCTCTCAAAGACCACATTAAGGCTTTTGGGCATGGCCATGCAGCTTATGGCATGGATGTCTTCGAAGAAGAGGATGAACCAGCATCAGAAATTGAGCAAGATGATGAGTCCATGCAGTGAAGTCTCTAACTTCAGGAGCTCATATAAAAATTATATATCTATGGCTTTCTAAGTATGGATATAGTTTAAGCATGAATATACTAGAGAGAGCCACTATTTTTCCTTTGTTTTGTAGGCTTTTCTTGAAATTGTAGGATCCAAAAACACATTCATCTTAGACCATGTTTTCGTAAATCCACTTTGCTTTCAATCTCATTATGATGGTTTCTTTCTCTTTTCTTCTTTTTTTAGTGTTTTCACTCTTTGCTTTATGCAACTTAAGTAATGCTAGAGGTACTGGTTTTTTTTTTATCAAATTTTTATCATAGATAGACGCAATGTGATAGAATTCATATTATGTAATACATATGAAATTCATTTACTTGTGTCTATTCGCGGTGAAAATCTGATAAATAAAACCGGTAGTTCTAGTATTTTTCATGCAACTTTGAAGAGAATTTATTACTAAGCCAGTGTTGCCCAGCTACGAATTAGAAACAAGACAAACATGGGCAGTGGTACTTGTAATATGGGAGACATAGCCCCTTAAATTAAGGCAAAGTGAGGCCAAAGTGGTCTGGTTTCTGGAAGAAACATCTAAAGTTCAGTTGCCTAATGAGACATTATGTGTATGAGAAATGCACTTCTTGTAGCATTCAATGAGCAATTTTAGAGATTTTGTGGGAAGAAAACTTTTGGAAAAAGTATTCTTCAGACAACTGCAATGCTTTATAAATAAGAAAGCATTTCCAAATTCCAAATGACTGTGTGTTAGATGCTTCTCATCACCAATTAAATATATTTATGTGTTGCGGTGATTATATAAATATCAAGATTCGGGGAGATTTCATAACTAAACGAGAAGGAACCGAAATTTATAGATGGAATAAGAAGAAGTCTTTTCTCATTAATTTTGTATAAAATGCTCAAAGGAATACACGAATTGAATTCATACCTTGGTTATATATTGCCCCAGGGCCCAACAGAAAAGGGAAGATTTGAGGAGATAGTTAACGAGGAGACAAGAACAAAATTTTTTGTTTACTTTTGGGTTTGATTATACATGCATCGATGATCCAACTTCGTTTTTCTTTTGAAGCCTTTTGTCTTTAATGATTCATCTACCCTTTTATTATTAATTATAAGAGTATTCACCTATCCACATAGAAAAATTTTATTCCTACATAAATTTTATGATCAACCATCAACCAAAATAACAATGGTAATTCTATAATTATAAGTTTAAATTCGACGAACATAATTATGCATTTAGTTTTCTAGCTCAGATGACAGCTAACTCAACTCAACAGCTACTAGGTTCCATTGAGTAGGTTTCCATAAGTTGGCGACTAGCTGATGTAACTCAACTTGAATCTACCAACAGCTAGTAGATTCCAGTTGAGTAGGCTTCCATAAGTCGGCGACTAAACTGATGATAGCATTGTTCTCAATTTATATATTTATATATATATATTCACTGTCCTTGTACAGCATCACTCATGGACTGAAGTATCAGATGTGTAACGAAAGGATGTGTTCTTAGGCAAGCTCACTGGATAACAGCATATTTTGTTCGAAATGTAGTTGAGATAGGCTTTCATCCTGCAAATACACCAGCTTTTATGGGGGTGCATATGATGCCTTTCTGCTTTGGTTAGTGGAGAGCAGTGTTTGTTGATGGATGGAACATATACCATTTGAGATTCACTACTACTTTCAAAGTTCAAAGCAAATGATTAGCTTAGAGAGAGAGAGAGAGAGAGAGGGCTTGTATAATATTATATCATAGGATTAAAAAGATTGGGTACGAGCAATAATAATGGCAATGAATGAATCATGTTTAGCAGCTTTGTATCATTTTGTGTATGTGTGTGAGATAGAGAGACGGATAGGATGGGCAAAGGTCATATGAGGCTGAAACTGCAAACAGTGTGTACTGTGGAGCCTGAGTTCTGTTGGTTGGGCTTATTTGCAACAGGATTAACTGTAGACTGAAAGGACATGTCACTAAATCCTTGAATGCTCTCTCTCTCTCTCTCTCCACATCTTTTCAATATATACAGCCTGCAATTGTTGTTGGTGATAGATATATATACGCATATATATAATATATAGGTATACTTGTATTTGAGAACAATAATAGTGAATCGGAAATACTACGAAGGTAACAAATAAAGGTATGATTTACCACTAGGGTTTTGTGTTGACAACAAAGAGCTATTCTGCAAACGCGTAAAATAGAATACTGGCCGTAAGATTGACTGGCAGTGTCATTTGATGTCATCGTGGCGTGGGGTTATGATTTCCTTCTTTTGCTTTATGTTTGACAGCGATAACACCATGCAGATCAAAGAACCGTAAATGAAGTAGAGAGCATTTAATAACAATCAATATCTTTTCCTTTTATTGGGGAGACCAATCTCTACCCATATTGACTCCATGGGTCACCCTTCTTTCTCTTTTTATAAAGCCATTTCTCTCTCTCTCTCTCTCAATATGTGTATATATATATATTTACACGAGTAAAATTAAGAGTAATTAGACTTTATTTTTTTAATTTTAATAAAGATTAAATTATTCTTCTATAATTTAAAATTAAACATATAACTCCATATATTTTAAACTTAATTGTAAAATAAAGAAAAATTATCAAAATTAACGACAATTATATCATAACAGTATTTTTACAATTTTATCTCTCTAAAGTAAAATATCAAAAAAATAATTTTATCTTTTTATGTCAAAATAAAAAGTTGTCCTTCGTGGGGGATTATTTTTGTCATACCACCAAATCTATCATAATTTTATCTATTTTACACATAAGTTTAAATCATAAATAAGGTATGTGTTTACTTTTAAACCACATAAAAATTATCTGATTTCGCCCAACCTATAATGACATAAAATAAAATTATCCCTTTCTTTACTGGATGCAACAAAAAGTAAGATGGTTGAATGGTAGCCTTAACAAAATGCCATCATAATTATTTTTAATTACAAAATATTATTATTACATCATTTGGTGAATGTTTTTGTATAAATTTTCACAAGTAATACTATTTTCCTTCTTCTATTAGAGGATAAGTAGGGGAGAAATCGTTCTTGAAACCGCAAATATACCCTACTTTGTAACTAGGGTGAACATATGGATGTTGACATGATCACGAATGCCCTATAGATGTGCACCACACAGCATGCATGTACAATCACTCATATATAAATACATATAGATTATATATACAGTATGCAGGAGTTTGGTGTTTGTACACAATGTACATATACAAGCATGGCAAGATTTAAAAGGGCAGTCTCACATTGGTTTTTTATTTTTTATTTTTTCCCTGCCAAGCTGTTGAGCACAACTTTCTTTCTTTTTTGGTCTGAGTAAAAAAGTGAGAGGGCGATCAATGATAGTGACCTTTTTAAACATGATCATAGGAGCTCTCATTCGTTGCGAAATGTTCAATTTTAATCATAATTACTATAAAAAAGGCGAGTCCATCACCACAGCTCCACCCGAGCCCTAATGAACCAGAATGCGATCCAAAAATAACCAAGCAGAGAGAGCGCCAATGGCGCGACTCGAGGCTGAATTTTGGTGCACGCTAGGATATAATCAGCGAGCTACTGACCACCAAGCTATCACCTCGAGTGGTTCTTCTACTTAAAATCCCAAGAATCTTTCCTTTTCTTCTCTTTTCCCAAGCTTTTATTATATAGTTTTAGTTAGATATTGGTTTTCATAGTTTTACATGCAGCTGACTATTGCCATGGCCTTGCCAAGGAGACCAAGCATCCTTGCACAAAAGAATATGTTATACATATTTATCTTCTCTCCCTTGTATTCATATTCCAATACAAAGGGGACAGCTTTGTCTCCCTTGGCTCGAATCACTAGCTTTTCCTTCCATGTTTTATTCAAAGCTGGCCATTTTGTTATCCCAAGATATAGTTAAACCTCAGTATCTATAGTGGAGCAACCTCAGGAGAGAGAGAGAGAGAGAGAGAGAGAGAGAGAGGATACTGCTACTTGCTACTGATTTCAATTTCCAAGTAAACTTTTTTTCTACCTCAACTGAATCTTCATTTGGTATATCTATCACAAAAAACAAGATTATTTTACTTCAAATAACATCTCTGCCCTTTGCTGAAACAAACATTCTCAGAATTGAGAGAGTATATAGTAATTATATATCAATTCATTCTTTATATTTTTTTATATTAATACTTAATAATATATTTTTTCCTGCTAGGAAAAATAATGATGCTATCGCCAGAGACAGTAAGAGTAATGAAGGCCATGCACACTATTTAAAAGAAAGCATGGGATTTTTGTACCAAGGTACATGCATAGTAATTGTTTGGTCCTTTTTTACTTAGCTATTAATGTGCATTCATCCATTTTGTGAGAAATAAAATGATATAAAATAAAATAAAGAAAAATATTGTATGAATTTACTTTTTTAATTTGCATCCTTCCATGAGTTGCATAAATTTGCTATAAATAATGACAATTAATCTCTTCATAAGAGCAAACATGCTTATAAGTTGTAGCTTAAGCCAATTAGAAGTAGACAAAAAATTAAGATAAGCCAATTAGAAGCAGACAAAAAATTAAGATAGCCCAAACCCTAAAAAATTTATGTCCTTTCAATTCATTTATTTTTTTCTTTTTAATAATTTATTTGAGACAACTTTGATTTAGAGGCCCCATTGGGAAAAGGAAAAGGTTAAAAGGCAAAAATAAATCTTGACCCATAATCACCTTTCAAAAGAAGAAAAAGAATGAAATAATTAAATAAAGAGAAGAGGATTACAAAAAATTCTTCTTTTGGACTATACCTAGAGATCTCTTTTTCTCCCATGATCATTATCCATATGCCTGCTTTGATCCACATTTCTTCTGCTAAAGTTATCTTGCTTTGAAGTTTGTAGATTCTCCAAGTTGTAGGCAATAGGTGTATTTGCTGTAGCAAAATTATGAACAACGTCATAGTGAAGAAAGACAGCATACTTGAGAGAGAGAGAGAGAGAGAGAGCATATCTAGGCTTTTCTCTATGCACTAGCTAGTAGGTCAGGAGGAGAAAAGTTTTGTCTGACTTTCATGCCTATCAAATAGAAAGGGCCAGTACATATATGTAAAGGAAGTCTACTTGCACAAGCACTGAGGACCACCTAGCTACAGATAAACAACCATACTAAAGCTAAATGAAACCCACATCCAGGGGACTACTTCATTAGAAGCAACCTCAAGGTATCAGAGAGATCCAAAGCATTTTGCACCTTGGCAATATATATATATATATATATATTGTTATACTTATATGCATACACTGATTCATTACAATACCAATGTTTGTCACACATATGGGCCATGTCGAGCATAGCTAAAAAAAATACCAGATTTCTTCTTGTATTTCCCAATAGCTTCAGAAGTTTCATGGTTTTGCAAAAATTTATATTATTTATCATAATATTTTTAGCTCATCCCTAGCTTAATATAATGATGACTGCGAGTCGATGGAATAAAATATAAAAATTATTCATGTGTTTTTTTTTTAATTTATATGATTTAAAAGGCCATGGTCTTGTAGAACTAACTTTGACCTTTACTAATTAAGATGAAATTGAAATTTCACAAATTTTGAAGGTATCTTTGTATGTAAAAGTAATACAAAAGCACCAATTAATGTGCAAAAGCTTTTATTAGTGGGGTAATAGATGCAAAGGTTGTTGTCAAAAGCTACTTTGTAATTCTTATTGACATATATAGTTTGGTATTATTCATCATTCAATAATGCTTCAGGTAAATCTTGAATTGACCCAAGTGCTCTTTTCTTTTTCTTTATTTTCTTACTGTTTATCAGAATTTAGGCAAGAAACACCCTTCAAACTTAATATTCAACTGGCCCCAAGTTACCAAGCTTTTTCATGCAAAACTATCGGAAGACCCTTTAGAAAGAAAAAATGAAAAAAAGAAAAGACAATTCAAAATCAGAAGTCCTCTCATTCTATATCCGAATTCTTCCAACCAATTGAGAGACTAGTTGGCAATAATTTGAACCATGATGATGACAACTCAATCAACTTGTGGACTAAAATTGAGGAAGAACAAATCCTTATTTTCTTGTTTGGTATTCCCATTTTCATTAATGAGGAAGAACAAAAGTTGGATTCGTGCGCTGTATCTTTTCTTCTCATTTTTCCTTTTTCTCTGATTTGTGTTGTGTCTCTGATTTGTGTTGTGTCTTCCTTTCCCCCCCCCCCCCCCCCCCCCCCCCCCCCCCCCCCCCCCCTCCAAATCTTTTCCTGCTTTCAAACAACTTACTTTCATATTTCCTATCTAAAAGGAAAAGAACTACATCTACTGAACACTAATGCATTATAGAATATGATATATGATTATTGTACCTCAATTGTCTGTAATGAATAACAGCCATTGATCATTTTACTATCAACACATGCATGGATTTGATATTTACTGTAAACAAACACAATATGGTGATTTTGGAGGATCTACCAAACCAATTAAATCAGTCCTTGATAGCCGACATGGTCGGTGTTTTTTTTGAGAGACTGTAGCTTTTTCTTTTCTTTTCTTTCCATTCTGATGTACCAAAAACAAACATATATCTATATATATATAACAATAGCCATAACAGCAATTAGCGGTAGAGCATTAAACTTTTGTAAGTTTGAAGACACTGAAGGCACTATTAGCCTAATCTACCGTTCACATGCTTTGTATCACTGCTTTGGAGGGCCATAAGAAAATGTCCATTAAAATGTAGGACCCTTTGAACATGATAGGTCTCAGGATCATTGCATATCTTTGTTAAAAACAAAATGGGACAAATAAAAAGAGAGAACTTTTTCTTTCAAAAAGAGCACATTCACCAGCTTCCTTCTCTCCTGTATTCTATACGTTTAATCAAAAGTTAGATCAAGAAAAGTGAAGAGAAAAAATCAAGAATACCTTTAGTATAATGGAAAAGTAAAGCTATTAAGTAATGTCCAATGAAACATATTGTTTGTGGGTAAGAAAAGTGGATTAAAAATTGAACCTTTTTTTATCTTTTTTCCTTTTCTATTTAGGTTAATTGGTTATCTTTGTATGCCTTTTTTTTTTCACTTTGGAAGCTACAAGGGCACCAAAATGAAACAATTCATAAGCTCCCACTTCAAGTAAAAATGATGGAAAAGAACATGAAAATGCTATGTGGATAATAGGATTATCCAGTGTCAATTCTATTAGGCTATGTTTGGAACCTAGATTTATTAAGAAAACAGAAAAGGAAAAAGAAAAGGTGAGAGAACAGAGAACAAAATGAAAGATGATTTGTATTATCTTTTCCCTTACCTTTTATTTATTTATTTATTTTTCTCATCACTAAATTCTTGATTCAAACACAACTTTAATGTGTGAGTGTTGGGAATGACAGATTGTGTGTATACTAAACCTTCACACACACACACACATATCTTGATTCAAACACAACTTTAATATGTGAGTGTTGGGAATGACAGATTGGGTGTATACTAAATCTTCACACACACACACATATGTTACAGGATGTCCAAGTTTTCCACCCATTACTTCCTTAAACTCGTACAAGACTATCATTCACATAAATCATATAAATTTTATACGTTATTTGGCCACAAAAGGACGTGACAAGCGATCAAAGTTAAAACCTCATGCATATATATGTATTAAACTTTCCTATGGCTAGAAAATGCAAAAAAATAAAAATTAAGCTACAATTGGAAAGATGTTAGAAATGAAAGAAGAAAGTTAATGGAAATGAGCTTGAGAAGTGAAGATGATTCATTACAGGACATCATACACACAGACAAGGAAGGAGAAAGTGCCTGGACAGTGGATACCTATAGGGATGTCTCATTGTCAAAAATAGGGGTGACCTATAAGACATCTTTCTTTTCTTTTTTCTATTTTTGTATGTGGCAGGAAGAAGCCCTATGCTCCCTATCTTCCCTTGAAATCTGGATATTAGGGTACCTGCTGTAGTCTCCAGACAAATAGAACAAAGACCATAGGCCCAAACTGACATAAAGAGGCCCACATCAGCAGACCATGTCCAAATGATTCATTACTTTTACATATAGTAGCTTATATATATATATGCCTATGTGCTAGATATAAGTGAGGTTGCATAGGCTGATTCATCATAGACAAGATTAAAATGGTTTCAATTTAGTCCTAACCTCACAATAGACCAGCATTAATCGTAAGTATCCGTCATTCGCTACTTATGCTAACCACCTAAGTTGGAACTTACCAATTGTAACCAATCTTAACTGAGGTGGTCAGTATCAGGACACAGACAATTAATGCTAGTATCCCTCGTGCTGTTATGGAGTTATAGTTATCTGAATCATTCATTGGCTACTAATGGGTTGGCATTAACAACAATTTTTTCTCCAAACATTGGGCCATACGCCAATGCCTTTGCCTCAAATTACAAGCTCCTAGTGAGCCGTTTCATGAATGCCCATACTCTTATTTAATGAACACTAGAAGCTCTGCCTAACTAGGTGATGAAAATTTCCTGCTTTTTCTGACGTTTTCCGTAAACGCCGCAAGAAGTTTAACTTTTTTCTCCACTTTTTATAAAACGCCAGGAATGTTGCCAAACGCCATAAATTTTGGCACCGGAAGCTGTTCTTTTCGCCGGTGTTTGTTGACGCCACCGGGACTTTGACACTAGCTTTTACCGGAGGTTTTTGAAATCTGAGAGAAAACTCTTTTTTTGTAGTTGAACCAAAAAAAAAAAAGAAAGAAAAAGAAGATATTTCTCATAAAACCATATTATCGTATGAATTACATTACGTTAACCATACCTTATTAGTTGAATGGTAAAAGTGGGGGGAAGTTATTTTGTGACCAAAGAGGTCTGAATTCTAAAACATGTTATATGTGTGGCTAAATGGTTAAATGTTGAGGCTAATCACACAATAAATGTAGGATTTTCTGGAACAAATGCAGACGGGAAGTTCACTATTTTCAATTCCCAACCAATTCCATTTTCTGGGAAATGTTAAGCAGGAAAAGGACTGCATGGAGCCACAGAGAAAACCTTCATAGGGCTTCAAATGTATAGAAAATTGGAAGCAACTGTTTAACTTCCAAGGAAAAAGAGAATGGGGCTGAAACATCATAAAGCAAGTA
Organism: Euryodendron excelsum; assembly: GCA_033060915.1. Lineage (NCBI taxonomy): Eukaryota > Viridiplantae > Streptophyta > Magnoliopsida > Ericales > Pentaphylacaceae > Euryodendron > Euryodendron excelsum. Next base: position 35,934,366 of record CM065395.1, read on the forward strand.
GGAAACAAGTGGGAATTGGGATTGTCTGCATCTATCATGTATCAACTCAAATTCCTTTCAGCCATCTTAAAATTAATGTTCACTAATTTTTTTTGCCATCTTATTATATCACGCATCCATTCATTTCATTTCCTTAAGTGGGTGAAAATTTCAAGACTCCATTCCAATCCTACCTGCAAATAAAACCTTTTGCAATTTCATTAATAGTTTTTTTTTTTTTTTTGGATATCAAATTTTACCCCTTGTAGTTTGAGAAAAAATCATATGACCCCACTGTAATTTAAAAGTAAACACCTAAACCTATGTGGTTTCGACTTTATTGTAAAATTAACGAAAGTTATTAGAATTAACTGTAATTATGTCACATGATATTTTCATCATTCATCTTTCCAAAGTGGACCATCAAAAAGATGATTTTGCCCTTTATGACAAAATGAAAGTTGTCCTTCACAAGGTCATTTTTGTCATTTTACTAAATGACAAATTTCAGCATTTTATTTTATCTCAAATCGATAGAACCTTCTGTCACAGTATTTTCTCTATACCAATTTCAGCATTTTACGAGTGCAGCTGCTTAAAAGTGCAATTATTGATCTATTCGATCACAAATTTACCTTACAGATGCACAAGGGAAGCCACATTCACACCATCTACTCCGCTGAATTGTTAATTTGTCACCTCTTTCAGTCTGACTTTGTTCTGCACGAGACAAATATAATTTGGTTAAATACTTTCACTCACATTAGATAGCCCAGGACACGCTTGGTACAACTTTTTTGTTAAACTTTTTTTAAGCTTACAAGCAAAAAAAGTCAAGTTTTTCTATCTTTTTTATTTTTCTGGCTTTACTTTAAATTAAAAAAAAGCAAAAACAGAAAAGCAAAAAAGCCAAATTTTTTTGACTTTTTTGCTTATAAGCTTAAAAAAACTAGCCGAAAAGTAAGTATCAAACGGGCCCTAAATATATATGTATATATATACTTTTATTTCTTTTTTGAATTTTGAAGTGAAGAGCTAGACACTAGGAAATTCTTCCTTTCCCAAGCTACTTCCATGGAAGTCCTTGAAGTCAGTATTCTGGAGGGGTAGTTACAGGTAGCTTTTTAATGCCAACATTCTGTCAGTCTTTGATTTGGTTGGCTGCACCAATCAGTAGATCCTCTTCCCAAGCTTTTATATTGCTGCCATCATATTTATGAAACAGAGCACTCTTTGATAGCAGGAAAGACCAAATGGTCCTTTATAGCTTATATCAAACAGAATTCTACAACAAATGGCAGCGTAGTCCTTTTCCAACACTCCAGTGGATGGAACACTACTACACTCTTTTGCTTTAACTGAAGTTGTCTTTGTGGCTTTCTTTCTCATATTTAACTTTGAGAAAAGCAATCAAAACCTCACCTTTTTCTTAATAAAGGAAACATGTCTAAACAGACAACTTTAGATCCAATGGATCTCTTCCATAGATTTATGTTTCCTACATGACATATTGGAAATTCTGTTAACAACCATTTAACTAGTATTCACAATGGAAATGCCGTAGCAATAAATGAGACAGAGACGTTCTTTAAATCACAATCTACCATAGTTGGTAACTAAGAGGGCTAACGACCTTTTGTATCCAAAGAAGTAGAAAATTGTGAGTTTCTTGTCTTAGATGATCCGCCAGTCATGCACCGGGGGCATGCCTTCCATGTAATGGCTTTCCAGTTAATATCTTCAAATCAGTTACGTTGGCAAGCTTCTGCATGACACATGCGAAAACACATTAATCAAAGAGAGAGAGATAAGAGAGACCACTGGAAACCTCAACTAAACTGTGTACCACAAGTTTGCTTTTCCAATTTGTACTTGGAATATTACATGACATATCCTTTTCACACAAAAAAAAAAGAAAAAGAAAAAAGAAAACAAGAAAGCAAGAATCTTTTTCCAATTGTTTAATGGAACAATGTTTATGTAGGTTGATATTTGTATGTATTCATTTCATCCCATTTTCAACCATGTAACTCTATATTCAATAGGCTTGTAAAAACCCTTGTCTCTACATTTCCCATTGATTTTAGGCTTTCTATAACTTCTTTATTAGGAATAATTTAAGCAATCTCACCTAATAAATACCAACACATGGATACACTCAAGCTGGACCATGACCACCACTAACTGAATTTAAGAAATCATTATGGTAATTTGAAGACTTTTCATGTTTCAAAAAGCTACATTAAATCAATTTGACCATGAAGGATTATAAGTGAGACAAAACCCTATCTTAGAAGGTCATCAAATCAAGAAACATTCGTAATTTTCATATATTTTATACATAAGATATATGCATAAATCATTTTTCATGTCAACTATATAAATAGAAAAATAATAAATTAGGCATCTTCTTAAACTGAGTAGAGTTTGCTTGGGTTTTAAAAACTCAAACCCGCCTACAATAGTAATGAAGCCAATTAGCTTAGCCTCACCTTGTGATTGTATTTCATATGGCTTGGCCATTAAATTGACCCATGTTAACCATATTTTAAAAACGGCAAGCCAACTATACTCTGAAATGGTGAGCATAAATTTCCAGGAGTGAAATTCTTTTTTGAAAAAAACAAAAAATCAGCCTTTTTACCGACTTTTTTACTAGCATTTACTTGTAGTTTGGGTAAAAAGTCAAAAGCCTAAAATCCCATGGAAAAGATAGAAAATTATGTTTCAATTGGGAAAAAAAAAAAAAAACTTGTTAAAAAGGCGGTAAGAAAGACAATCCAAATAAGTAGAATTAAGAAACTGTTCTGAGGAAGTAAAAAAAAAAAAAAAAGGATTAGTAATAGCACTTTTCACTAAATAATGCTTGTGATCGCTTATTTAATGAAGAATTCTATAAAACGTTTGGGAAGAAATCGTTTCCACCAATATTTTACAGAATAAGCAAATGTCGAGGTCCAGGAATAACCAGATATACTTATGACCAAGTCTGATATTGAACTAACGAAAAACAAGTGAAATCAACATGGGCTTTTCCCAACTTCATCAAATCAACTGCATGAAATAGTCTCACCATTCATTTCATTTAGGGCCATTGATATGCTAAACGCTCCTTTATCAATGCCTTGAGTCCTTCACATATGCACTTCAACTATACTAACATTTAGTTTTGTAGTTATCCTAGAAAGTTCAATACCACACCATTCCACAGGAATAGGCATTATATTTTTAACCAAATGAATGCTTTGTTATTGCATTCTAACCCTTTCCTTCATCTAGGCATGATTGTTGTCAACTCTATAATGTTAGATCACCCATTCTCCCAAAAGCTTAATTTTTTAGAAAAGGAGCCAACAATGCCATATCAAGCCCTCCAACAAACACCAACATGCAGAAAAATCAAATCTGAAAAGGGAAACAAATGCAGAGGGACAAAATCAAATTCAAGAACTCCCCTAACCTGAGCTTTGATAGATAGCATGTTAAAGCACCACCAGTTCTGCTAGAAAAAAGGCCCAATGATGCATACTCTCCAACACGTTAACAACAGCATTTTTGTTCTTTGCCAACTCCAAAACCTAAGCATGACCTATGTTTTGCAACATGCATTTTTTTCTTAGTATTCTGCAACATGTGTAAGCTAAGCACAAAAAAAAAAATGATAAATTAATTTCACAGCATTAGAATTGTTTGATCTCTGCAGAATTGCATGTAATATAAAACACAATAAAGAGGACAAAACTACTTGTATCAATGATATATCTTGAGATCCACAAAATCTTGATTTCTTTTGTTAAGAAATTAATCATGTAACTGCATAGTTTACTGATCATTAGGAAAGCAATATTTCTTAATGACAGAACACCAGTTCTGTAGTTAAGAATACAAAAGAGTAAATCAAGAATAAGCAACTGTTAGGTTGGTAGCCACATATATTTTGCATTCCTGGTCACAGGCTCATCAAGATTATTTTAAGATAACAATTGGTTTCAAGAACAAATTGGAAGGCAACAGATTGTAATGCAATCAAAATCTTCCAAATTATGACTTTTTCTAATTGCACTTTGAGAATCACAATAAAAAACCTTACCATATTCTTGCTAAAAGAAAGCTGCTACATAAACAGCTTTAGTTTCAATGTCTCTCTTCCATGGATCTTTGTTTCCTACATAACCTTTTGGAAATTTAATTACAAACCATTTAACAACTCAGCACAAACGCCGTAGATATTAATGAGACAGACCCTTCAGGGAATAACAATCCAACATTGCTGAAGATTCAAACCACACACATAAATGACATTTTGTACAGAAGGAGAACGGTTAATTCTTTCCATGCATGAGCATCCACTAATGCACTGAGGCGGCACGTTTTCACGTTCTTTCTAGTTTTCCATTGGCTTATTCCTGAAATCAAATACAATTACAAGCAAAAAGTATCTGAGATGAGGAAGATCATCCAACTAGGGTCGCAAACCATACATGTGGTTGACTCTAGAGCCAAGAAAGTTTGTGTGGTAGTGGTGGGAGAGGGAGAGGTCTCCAAATGTGAACTCTCTGCGCTAGGGTTTGAGATCCATTGGGTGGGTATGAAGATGAAGCAGGCAAAGCAATATAGAGGGCGGAGGGGGTGACTTGTTTTAGGGGAATTTGAAAGGAGGTGGAAATATTTTTGGGTGTCATCGCTGCAAAATATAGGAGGTTCGTGGAGCTGGTCGTGTCTTCTTTGAGAGGTTGGCAGCAGTTTTTTTGCCAGTCAGATTTCAGTGATGGATGGTTGGAAGGACTGGCTGGTTTGCTGCTTGATTTTGATCCAACTGGTCATGGATATTGACATAGGAAATATGGACATTTCTAAGAAGTGTTGTATCCATGTTGGACACTTTTTCGACAAGTGTCGGACATGCATTCAAACGAGTCATATTACTTTATATTTTCTGAGATCAGATACGCTTCGGACACTTGAGGGATGTAGGTATAAGTATCCAACTCTCCTCTATACAGACACTTAGATGACTCATCACTCTTTCGTACTGCTCCTCCTCCTCAGGCTTGGCTCCGCGTGGCAGCCCGCCTAGGTGAAACGTGTACCAATTAGCTCACTCACCGAGGATAACGCGAAGAGTGCTCCCTCTGAGTTAAAACATCGAGAGGTCCTCGCTAACCTTGGGGGACACCTCCTCCGCGACGTTCACTCATAGTTTCGCGCTCATCTCCTAGCACGGCCATGGAACTTCTCCTCCGAGCGCATCTCCATACTTAGCATAATTTTTCACAAAAGCATATCTCCATAACCTAGGTTAAGAGCAAGACCTAGGGACCTCCGCGCAGGACCACAAGGAAAACAAATGGATTGAGGTTAGAGTTGAGGGTTCGCCGAGGGGCCTCGCCCCTCCGACCGGTCTTAGAGAGAGATAGAGAGATCTCCAAGCAAACGACAAGCGCATTTAATATCTGAGCCACCTGAATCACTGTCATTACTGTCACCCACAAAAGCACAGAATTGACATTCAGAGTGTTGATCTTCGAAAAGGTTTCAAACTAAGGCACCAATCACCAAGGAGTCTTCGTCACAAGTTTGAGGAACCAATCCCGGAGAACCTCCCTCACCTATATAAAGAAGGGAACTCCTTCTCCATCGATAAGATATTCACTACACATTGAATGCTCATCACAAATCCTCTTGAAGTCTCTCCAAACTCATTTGGAACACTACCACTCTCTCTCTTCCTAGGACCGCCTCAACTCTCTCACCTCCACCTCCACCTCCGGTGGTCCTCCGCCTAGACAGCACCTGCCGTAAATTTTTCAGAGGGTCACTCTCTACAGGTTTAACCACTCACCTCTCACTTTACTCTACACACAATATTCCACTGAGAAAGAGCAGTACTCGCTGTCCATGGCACCAAAGAAGAGTACTCGTGCTACCTCTCAAAACGCCCAAGGAACTGAGACTTTAACTCAACAAGATCTCGACCCTCCTCCTCAAGTGGAACAACTCGACGACTCGTCGCATCCGATTATTCCCCTCATGCTAACCAGTTACAACCTTCATCGAAACCATAGCCTCAATGCAATGAGTTTAGCAGATCATACTCGAGACCTTATTGTCAATGCAATAGGGGACTCCACCCCCTCTAGCCCAGTTCGCCATTCTCTTAGGCGCCAGCTGACTCGGATAACCTCTCAAGCTAACAAAAAAGGTCCAAGGTCAACCCAGAACTCACCAATAGGAACCATCCTCCAGTTTCTTCCCTGCCGGTGGCAACTCTCGGTGTTGCCTCCACTATGGCTCCAACAACAAGACTGGCCTCAATAGGCACCCCAGCACTAGCTTAGACCCATCTTGTTGAGCCTCAACTTATAATGGAGCAGATAAAGAAACAGCTTCGAGCTCTTCTTTAGCAAGAATGCTCCAAACCCTCTATAATGCCAAACGTTGACCTCTAGCAGCCATACTCCCTTGAGGTGGCCAACTTTCCCATACCCCGAGGGATATATTGTTTCGAAGTTCACTTGCTTCGATAAAAAAAAGAAGTAATGTAAGAGAACATGTGATTCAATTCATAGAAACTTTGGGCCCTCGACTTCCATGTATGGCCTCGGCTTTTAGCGCCGTCGCTCTCAAGTGAAATAACTCACCTCGAGGCATGCTAGCCTCGGCGGCGAGTACCTTCAGCCTCAAGTGAAATGACTCACCTCAAGGTATGCGGGCCTCGCCGTTGAGTACCCTCAGCCTCAAGCGAAATAACTCACCTCGGCCTTGGTCATCCTCACTCTCAAGTGAAATGACTCGCCTCAGCCTTTAGTGCCCTCAGCCTCAAATGAATAAGTTGCCACAAGGCACACTCACCTCGGCATTGAGCATCCTCGGTCTCAAGTGGAATGACTCACCTCACCCTTGAATGCCCTCGCCTTCAATTGAAATGTCTCAGCTCAAGGCATGTTTCTCCCAGTCTTGGACGCTCTCGCTCTTAAGTGGAATGACTAGCCTCACCCTTAAGCGCCCTCACCTTCTAGTGAAATGACTCACCTCAAGGCAGACTCACCTTGGCGTTGAGCATCCTTGATCATAAGTGAAATAACTCGCCTCACCCTTGGGCGCCCTCGACTTCAAGTGGAATAAGTCGCTTCACGGCATGCTCACCTTGGCTTTAGGTGCCCTCGCTCTCAAGTGGCATAACTCGCTTATTATATGTGCTTGCCCTCGGGGCCTCAGCATACTTCTCTCGCCTTGTCTCACTTTGCCTCGGCCCCCTCCTTAAGGGCCATGGATCATAGTGGATGCCATTCTCTTAAAATAACAAACTTTTTAACCCCTCCCTCATAAGTTCCTTGACAGGGGATGAGGACAAGACTTATTCACATTAGCAACATCCTCCTCAACTTGACAAGGTGGACTGAGTGCTCATCATTATGAAGCTCTAAGTCCCTCAAGAAAAAGTCACCCTGCAACAAACTCAAATAACAATGGGTGGTTTACTATTACGAGTCAGATGACCTAATAGCTCGAGGCATAGACCTTGAGGGAGAGCCAATGCATCAGTCTTTGACTCGGCTTAGGCTTAGGCACACAGTGTCCTAGCTTTGAGCTATATTACAGTTGAGGGGCAATCTTTGGCAGCCCCTGGCACGCTCGATCGCCAGCTGAGCACACCCATATCCATTTGTGATCTTATTTAAATAGGTTAAGCGTTAGTGCGGCTTTAGCCTCGAGTATTACGTAACCCCATATGCGCCCCTTCGGGGTCGAAGTTCTCCAATTGCTCTCTTTTGGGGTCGAGACATCTCCATTTGTGATCTCGAATGCGGCTAAACGCCCATGCGGGTTTAGTCCCGAGTATCATATATCCCTATACATATCCTTTTGGGTCGAGGTTCTCCAATTGCTCCCTTCCAAAATCGAGACATCTCTATTTGTGATCTCGAACTCGGCTAAGCGTCCATGTGGGTTTAGCCCCAAGTATCACATATCTCCATACACTCCCCTCTGGGATCGAGAGATCTCCAGTTGTGATCCCAAACTCAGCTAAGCGCCCCTATGGGTTTAGCCTTAAGTATCATATATCTCCATACGCTCCCCTTCAGGGTCGAGACATCTCCATCTGTGATCTCTAACTCGGCTATGTACTCGTATGGGTTTAGCCTCAAGTATCATATATCTCCATACGCTTCCCTCTGAGTTCGAGATTCTCCAATTACTCCCCTTAAAGGTTGAGACATCTCCATCTGTGAACTTCAACTCAACTAAGTGCTCGCAAGGGTTTAGCCTCGAGTCTTATGTGTATCCATACTCTCCCCTTCAGGGTCGAGACTCTCTGCTCGTGATCGCTTTTGACTCGGCTCTGACATGAAAAGCCTTAGCCTTGAGTAATAGTTCTCAAGGGGCAATTTCCGCCCACCTCATTTATAACTCCCCATGCTCCTTTCAATGATTGAGCTTGGTCACCGAAGGACCATATCATGTTATCTTACTATCAAGCTTGTGCTTATAACGTGCTTTCAACAAAAGCTCCTTTAGTAAGCTCCCTCTTAACAAGGGTTCCCTCAACCATAAGGTCCCCTTAGTAAAGCTCTTTCAGTAAGGGTTCCCTCAATTAAGAGGAACCCTCATCCAAAGCTTCGCCAAAAGGGCTCCCTCAACCAGAGCTCTTTCAACAAAAACGTTCCCTCGACCAAGAGGTTCCTTCATTCAACAAAAAGTCTCTCTCGTCCAAGGCTCTCAGCTAGGCGACCCCCTCCATTCAAAGTCTCTCTAACCAAAGGAGACCCCAAGTTACAAGGCCATCCCAATAAAAGAAACCCTCGCCCTCGTGACCTCGACTTTGCGACCTCGCAGCAGCCAACACTTGGTCTCGGCCGCAGCCTCGCCCTCGCCATGGCCAACACTTGGTCTTGGTCTCGGTCTCGGTCTCGGTCTCGCTGCCTCCCCCTCGATGCAACCAACAATTGGTCTCAGCAGCGACCTTGTGGAGCAAGATCTCACCAAGTCAAGACAGTAAAATAATGTCCCAAGGATCAAAGGGGTAAGAGCCAACGACCTCCCCGAAACAAGTACTGCTGCAAGAGAAAATACCCTTACACTAATTCCATCCTGAGGGACCCATCAAAAATATGTCTAACCAACCAACAAGCAATAAAATCAGCAAGATGATGCGGACTTCTCAAATCTGGTCCCTCAGCACTGGCCTGACTATCGCTGGCATCCCACCCCTCAAATCCCGATGCCAGTAGCAAATCCAGCCTCCAAAAGAACTCTTCAACGCGGCCTTCCCCTCCTACTCGACCACCTTTAAAGCATTTAAGGCTCCTGCTCCACATCACTCAACTCCAAGTTGTCAAAGGGAACTTCACCAAACAGCTTTAACTGCATCAACCCGCAGACATCCTCTAACATTAGGCATAGCTAACCCCAGTGCGCAATAACAGTATGTGTATCAGTACTCCATCGAGAAATAATTGTGGATAGCCAACCCCTATCTCTCAAAATACAAAACTCCATCGAACTCCGAATACCATGAAGGATGTGAGCCTTTTGTAACAATTTCATTAACGCTTCATATCTCATGCATCCACAAGTCCATTCATTTCTAAGGATTAACATAACCCTCATACTGAGAAAAGCTATATAAAAAGTCCCCTCGCTCAGCACAAAAACGATGTACCGACCTAGGCGTAATCAACTCCTCGGATCCTCTGTCAATTTTAGGAAACAACAAAACAACGTCCACTAGAGGAGGAGCGTGATCATTAAATATTTTCAAGAAACTCCAAAATCTATCACCCTTCAAATATGGTGCCTGGTACCAATGGTCAGCTCCAAGAACAGAAGGAGGATCTTCGCCCTTACTTTGATTCAAACTCGGACATTTCCCCCCATGAGGGCAATAGTAGCACGCCTCGGCTGCCCTTGACTAGCCATTCTCCAAACTCGCAATAGACTCCAAGCTTGGCATCAACGAATGCCTCGGTAGAACTTCTTCATCCCCCTCCCAACAAATCCTCCTCAGCCAAAGCCTTTGTGGATGCCTCGGTGAGCCGAAGCCTCGATGGATGCCTCAGTGAGCTGACCCTCGGTCGAAGCCTCAGAGGACGCCTCGGTAAGCTGACCCTCAGTCGAAGCCTCGGAGGACGCCTCAGTGAGTTGACTCTTGGTCGAAGCCTCAGTGGACGCCTCAGTGAGCCGAAGACTTGGTGGACGCCTCGATGAGCCTAAACCTCGATGGATGCCTCGGTGAGCTGACCCTCAATCGAAGCCTCGGCGGATGCCTCGGTGAGCCGAAGCCTCAGTGGACACCTCGGTAAGCTGACCCTCGGTCAAAGCCTCAGTGAATACCTCGGTGAGCTGACCCTCAATCAAAGCCTCAGTAGATACCTCAGTGAGTTGACCCTCGGAAGCCTTGGCGGACACCTCGGTGAGCCCAAGCCACGGTGGACGCCTCGACGAGCTGACCCTCAGTCAAAGCCTGAGCGGACGCCTCAGTGAGCCGAAGCCTCGGTGGACGCCTCGGCGAGCTGACCCTCGGTCGAAGCCTCGACGGACACCTCGATGAGCCCAAGCCTCGGTGGACGCCTCGGCGAGCTGACCCTCGGTCGAAGCCTCGGTGGACGACTCAGTCAGCCAAAGCCTCAGTGAACGCCTCAGTGAGCCCAAGCCTTGGTGGACACCTGGGTGAGCTAACCCTCAGTAAAGCCTCGCGGACACCTCGGTGAGCTGACCCTCGATCAAAGCCTCAGTGAGCCGAAGCCTCGATGGACGCCTCAATGAGCGGCCCTCAGTCGAAGCCTCGATGGACGCCTCAGTGAGCCGAAGCCTCGGTGGATGCCTTGGCAACGTTGGGCACCTTCGGCAATTACAAAAGCAAAAAAAAAGCCAGCTACTTAAAAAGTCAACTGCTCAAGCAAAACCCACAACCTCGGCCAAGTATAGATTTCGGCCAAAAATATAAAAAAAAAAACCGATCAAATCCCAGCAAGTTGAAACCTCAATAAAGCCTCCTAGCTAAACCCAGCAACTCGGTGCAACGGCGACTTCCTTGCCACCTTGGTGAACACCCCTCGTCACCTCAGTGAAACTAAACCCCACTTCGGCATTCTTCCCAATCAAACCAACAAAGCCCTTGACCGAGATCTATTGATGAATCAACAAAATCCTACCTAAACTCACAAAGGAAAGAGCGCCTTGGTTCAATCAAGACAAGTCGAGACACCATCAGCAAACCTTAGGTAATCTCGGCACTTCTGTGACCAAATCAAAAAGCAAGATAGGTAAACACTTGGTCAAGAAAACCAAGCCTTGGTGAAAACTCGACAGAAAGGAACCTCAGAACCTCCCTCTGTCTCATTGAAACCTCAACAACGCTACGTCTCCAGCAACTTGAACAAGAAATTGCCACCTCGGCAAAAGACTTGCCCCACGAAACCCTTCGCCTCGACAAAACTCACCTCTGGCCCAATTGACAACATCCACCTCAAACCTAGGCAACAATTAGCACACCCTCGTGTGACGCCCTGTCTTTGACAACACCTAAGCGTCGTCGAAATCCCAAAATTGTCAAAACACAGATCACTAATCCCAGCGCTAATGCTAACCTTGCAATTGGCCTTAACCTTAGGCGGATGACCTCAGTTCCTTGCTCGTTGTGATGTTTCAATCAGTCTCAGCAAGCCTCAGTGGAATCCTCAACGAAAACTCCAAACTTGGGTAACAAAACTCACTAAAACCCTCGAAGCCCAGATCCACCAAGCCCGCAACAATCTCTCAACACCTAGGCCTTATCCAAACATAAATTTTGCCAAAGCCCAAAGGAAAGCTCTTGGCCACACCCAACCTTGGCAAGGTTGCCAGCCCTCGCTAGTTCACCTCGGCGAACCTCAACACACCCAGTAATACCAGCCCTAGGCGCAACAACAGCCTCAGTCAACACCTCCCTCGACGAAACCCAAAAACTTGGGCAAACCTCAATCTCAACTTCAATGGTAGTGCACCTCGCCGTAGCACCCCTCCTGACCTCGGCAATTCACCTCGACCTCTGGCTAGCCCTAGTCTAGGTCGTGGTATCTGAATCTCGGGCAAGTCGTGACAAAGTCTTTGGCCTCAATGTAGTCCCAGCGACACCCCTTCCTCGTTGAAGGCTCAACCTCGACAAAACACTAACCTCCCCAAACCTCAGTGAAGACCTTCCCAACCCTTAGTGAAGACCTCCCCAAACGTTGACCTCGCCATGACCTCCACAAGACCCTCTAGCCTTGACACCCAACCCCTGACGAGTGCCCAACTCGGCTAAGGGCAGCAACATACCTTGGTATGAACTCCACCTTGCTACAAAAATACTTTTTTTTTTTTTAGCACCCAAATCTCTGCAAAGTCAAAGCCAAAGTTTCAAAAAGCCCAGATTCTCCAAGCCTAACTCACCAAAAACCCCTCTTAGTCTCTCATTGACCCAACCACGGCGTGGTGACTTTACTTCGATGAACCAACTTTAGTGCCTAGGAAAACCCCGATGGCAACCATTGATTTCACCACGATGACCCAAGCTTGGCGTCGACAAAGCCCAACTCTCGAAACCTTTCCTCGGCAGAGCCCCTTCTCGGCCGCAACTTTTCCTCTGCACTTGGCCTCGGCAAAGGAAAGTGTTGGCGAAACCCAGCCTCCTTAGCAATGATTTTTGGGAAAAAAACTCGATGACCGCAAATGCTTACCTCAGCACACTGTCGGTGGGTCGATGACGACCTCGGCACACCCCAGCAAATCTCAAAGGGTCAGTGACCTCACCAAAACCGCAGCAAAACCTCAACGAAACTGGTGAACCCGCCATACCAACGTCCTCGGCAACACAAGCGCCTTCACGACGTTGAAAGCCCACTGACCTTGGCAAGATCCCTAGCCTCAGCACCACACCCAACAAAGACCAACCCCTCGGCGCTAAACAAAACTCAACACAGTCGCCAACCCAACCTCAACGACCAATCAAGCTTAGCAGATGTCTTGCCAGAACCTCGGCGACCTCTCACTATGACCAACGTAACGATCAGCGCAACCCCATGCAATGCCTTTTCCTCGACAACACCTCAGCTTAGTCGAAACTCTAAGATCGTCAAACCCCCTGATGCCAATCTGGCCGTTAAAGCCCTCGATCTTGCAACCAACCTCGGCCCAACCCTTGGTTCCCCGTTAACCCAACTCCACAGTGTAGTATTAGCCTTGGCATAGTGTCGATCTCGACATAGTAAAGCCTTAACGAACCCTCCTTCAGCGTTGCTTTGCCTTGCGACACCTCACCTCAGCGATGGGATCTCGATAGTGAAGCCTTGGTGGAATCCTCCCTTAACGGCGCCTTGCCTCACCATAAGCGCCCCTCCCTCGGTGGTGCCTTACCTCCACCTCGTTGCAAGTGCCCCTACCCTTACTATCTCGATCGCTGCGAAACCTTGGGGCTAGGTCACTTGGTCTCGGCAAAGAACGGCACGGCCTCACCTTGATGCCTCGATCTCGCTTTGCCTCAGATAAGAGAAAGCAAGGAGTTGGAGAGAATTTGCACAAACTTGGAAATTTATGAAAGGAACAAATGATTGAGGGACTTATTTATAATGACCCAAGTGGCACCTCGAATATGAAATCACCAGCCATCATGATTAGCGTGCATTACGAGCGATCGTAAATGACAAAACAATGCATCCTTTCACATCACTTCGGCAAATCACATCACCTTGGTAACCGAGAAATAACTCCAGACAAAATGCTACTACCTCCAACCCTCTAATGGACAGATTGATCAAACTATCTCCAACAAGAATATAGTGTGTACACGTACCCTCAATAATAGTGAGGGCACACGCACAAGGGGCATATTGTAAGTATAAGTGTCCAACTCTCATACATACAAACACTTAGGTGACTCATCACTTCTCCATACCGTCCCTCCTCCTCACGCTTGGCTCTGCGTGGCAGCCCATTGAAGCAACACGTGCACCAAGTCAGCCCACTCACCGAGGATAGCTCAAAGAGCATTCTGTCCAAGTTAAGACATGGAGAGGTCCTCGCTAACCTCAAGACACCTCTCCGCGGCATTCACCCATGGCTTTGTACTTGGCACCTCCTGGCACGTCCATGGAACTTCCCCTTCGAGCACATCTCCATACTTTGCATAATTCTCCACACAAGCGTATCTCCATAACTTAGGTTGGGAGTAGGACCTAATGACCTCCACGCGAGACCACAAGAAGAACAAGTAGATTGAAGGCTAGAGTTGAAGGTTCGCCAAGGGGTCTCGCCCCTCCGGCAGTCTTAGAGAGAAGAATCTCCAAGCAAATGACAAGCTCATTTAATGCCTGAGCCGCCTGAATCACTGCCATCACTGCCACCCGTAGAGGCGCAGAGTTGATATTCAGAGTGTTGATATTCGAAAAGGTTTCAGACTGAGGAGCCAATCACCAAGGAGTCTTCGTCACAGGTCTGAAGAACCAATCACCAATCACCAAACACCTCGATGGTTGAAGGACCAATCCTGAAGAACCTCCCTCACCTATATAAAAAAGGGAACCGCTTCTCCATTGACAAGATATTCACTACACATTGAATACTCACCACAAACCCTCTTGAAGTCTCTCCAAGCACATTTGGGACACTGCCACTCCCTCTCTTCCTAAGACCGCCTAAACTCTCTCTCCTCCACCTCCGGTGGTCCTCCGCCTAGATAATGCCTGTCGTAAACTTTCTAGAGGGTCACTCTCTACAGGTTTGACCACTCACCTCTTACTCTACTCTCCACACAAGGGAAACATCTGTCCATACCTAAAAAATTGAATTCATACCTAATTTGATGTTTAAATTGAAGAGTATATTTTTTTTAACCATCACTAGTGTTATCTCGTAATTTTTTATTATCTTTTAGTAAAATATTCATATTTATGACATATAAAAAATATATATAAGACATATTTTGTCATTTCGTGTCCTACATTTTTTGAAAATTTTGTATCGGCGTGTCCGTGTCCATACTTCTTAGATGTTAATCCATCTTCTTTTGATAATGGGGTAGAGTTTCTAGGTCATTGCTTGGTGGGAAGGACAAGAGGCTTATATTCTCTAGTGATGAGTCTTGAGGGGTGCCTGCTGGAGTGGAAGTTCCAGATTTTAGTGGCTCTTATTATCTGTTCATTTTTCGATCTAGAGAAGAGCTCAGAGCATCTGAAGCTAGACATGGACAGTAGGGGGACAATCACTGCTGATTGATTGATGGTCGCCAGTGGGATGCATGCATAGGTCAAGTTTAGAGTTGTGGACCTTCTAACTCAGTTGTGGGATATGGAGGTTTTCCAAGTTATTCAACACAAGTGTGGTGGCTTTATTGATGCCGAGGAGGCAATGGCAGACCGGAAGCATATGTGCCGGGCGAGCAAGCTCCGATATATGTTGGGACAAGTGTGGGCACTTGTACCCACTGAAGTTGTCAAATTGAACTGCTTTTGTAACTTTACCTAATTTCAATTTATTTGACCCTAAGCGGCAAAAGCATTGTATAATATAAAAATAACATAACCAAAATTTTCCATCTGTTTTTTGTTTTTTTATTTTTTCATTGCCTCTCTCTCTCTCTCTCTCATTGAAGCAGTTAGGAAGCTCCTCACCTCTCACAATCTCTCTCACTCTCTCTTAGCATTTTAATGCATCTTTTTAATTTTTTGTACATATTAGTTTGTTCAATGGACCTCCAAATTTCTGATTTAGGCTTCCCAATTTTAAACAAAACAAATATTTTTAGTGTATATGTACATGTATAGGCACTTTTATGATATTGTATTATAAATACCATACTGGATCTTAGCCAAAAGGCCGAGAAAGGTATTGTATTGTCAATACAAAATCTCTAGTTGCTCAACTTAGTTGCAATTTTATTTTTTGACTTTTTTCCATCACATGCAACAATAACACCCTATTTCACACTTATATTATATTGTATTGTCCACCTCTGGTAACTATTGAGCATTTGGATTTGTTCCATTATTTATTTTTGTTTATTTGATGGTTTGTTGATTTGCGTTTAACGGGTTTTAAGGTGTGCTTTTAACATATTAGCTGACCACGTATTGTGTTGAATTAGTGAGTTATTGATTTTGTTAAAAATTTGTTTATGTTAGGGATTTGACATTAGGGTCATAACTTTGTTAAAGTGCAGTTGAATTTAGGGCTTTAATTTGTTAACAGTTAGGATTCAGTTGCCACTAAATATAGGATTAAATTAAGACAAGCCTAGGGTTTGTTAAAAATTTTTGAGACTTGATTTTCTTTATTACCTATAGTTATGGGTAGGTATTTTAAAAGAAATTCAAAGTTAGAACCATCATCTTCTATAAGTTATTATGAGCCTTCATAAAAAGGTCGCACAGAAAATGACCTCGAATTAAAAATTGTAATCACAATGTCCCAAACCAAATTCATAGGGCATACTTATTAAAAGGCCCTCGTCAACCTCGTTATCGCAATTTTCCACAAAAGAGATTTGGATAATCCTTGAGAAGGTTTAACACTTCGCGGTTCAATGAATTTTGTAGTGGATTGGAGTATAGCATCTCAAAAGATGGTGCATTTTGGCTCCACCGCTACCTTTTCAAACCTGAGGTAAAAGACCAAAAGGGTAGTGATTATTTTGTTAATGATGGGTTTACAAATTGGAAGAAGAAAAAAATGTTGCAAATTCAAGACGGGTGTTAACGGCGTCCATTGCCAAGCTTAGAGTAAATGTCATAACTTATTGAACCAAAAGTAACATATTGAAACATTTTTTTCTAAACTATCCGATGAAGCCAAGAATGCTTATAGAGTTTGATTTGATGCATCAATTGTATGCATTCAATTTCTTTAGCGAAAAGGGTTTCTATTTTGTGGGCATGATGAATCTGAATAGTCAAACCAACCAAGGAAACTTTCTTGAGTTTTTTAAGTTCTTTCATATCAAAATGAAGGTGTGAAAGATGTTCTATTGAAAAATGCCACCGAAAATCCTAAGTCAATAGAAACTAATATTCAAAAGGCTATTGTTAAGGATGTTGCATTTGAAACTACCAATGTTTTTGTTGTTGGATAGCATGGTGATGTTCTTCATTCTCCTTAATGAATCCCGAAACGTATCAATGAAGGACAAAAGGTTGTTGCTTTGAGATATGTGAATGGAAGACGACATGTGGTTGAGCGCCTTTTAGGTAATGAGCATGTCACTAGTACTAGTGATCTGTCACTTAAAGAAGATAGTGAAGACTTATTTTCTACACATGGCTTGAGTATATCTATGTTGTGTGAGCAAAGTTATAATGGAGCTAGTAATATGCAAGAAGAGTTTAGTTGACCAAAGACACTTGTTTTTTTGATAGATAACTTATTATGGAGGAGAATGAATGTGCATATTATGTTTATGTTTGCTCATCAACTTCAATTGGCTCATGGCAGTAACAAAGACAATATTCATATTGCCATACTCTTTACCTTGTTTTGTATCATAGTTAATGTTATTGGAGCCTTATGTAAGCGTCGAGATATTCTTTGGGAGAAACAAGCTGCCAAAGTTATTAAGGCTCTAAAACGTGATGAAATTACAAGGGGGCAAGGCCTCCATCAAGAAAGCAATCTCATGTGCTAGAGATACAAGTTGGGATCACATTATGGTACTTTGCTTAGCTTGATTCATATGTTTTCAGTTGTGATTGATGTGATAGCAAAGAGGAATCCAATTCTGAACAATGTGCATAAGCGTCCCATCTATTAGACTCGATACAACCATTTGAATTTGTGGTTAGTCTAAATTTGACGAAATCTATATTTAGAATTAAGAACGATTTTTCATAAAGATATTAAGAATGTTAAGAGATTAGTTCAAGTATATAAGCAACAACTCCAAATGATGAGGGATAGTGGGTGTAGTTTATTGATGAATCAAGTTTTCACTTTTTGTGGCAAGCATTACATTGGTGCTCCTAATATGGATGATATATCTGTAGCGCGAGGAAGATCAAGGGATAAAGCTCAAGAAGTAATGAACTCTCATCACTACCGCATCAAGGTATTTTGCATTTACATAAATATACAACTCCAAAAGCTAAATAATAGTTTTAATAAGGTGAACATTAAGTTGCTTCTTTGTATTACATATGCCTAACACAATTCATATGCTACTTTCCACAAGCAAAGATTGATCTGTTGTGCGCAATCCAAAAGACTTTTCTGATGTTGAGCTTTTGCACTTTCTTAATCAATTGTTAGTGTATGCTCTAATATTGAGTTTTCAGATTTCTAAAGGAATTAGTGACCTTGCTCTAAAGATGGTCGAAACTACAAGAAAATATAGGATACTCCTTGGTTTATAACCTTCTAACTTCGGCATTGACTTTACCTGTTGTGACTGCTACAGTCGAGAGGGCTTTTTCTTCAATGAAAATTATCAAGAGCCGGCTTTGTCACCGAATGGGTGATCAACAAATGATAGCTTGATTGTGCATATTAAGAAAGAAAATATTAATACCATACCAAATGAGGCTACCGTGCATTATTTTCAAAATATGATCAGTCATATGACCATTTGTAAATCAAATTTGTACGTTATCAACAAATATTTAAGTTTTCATTTTAATTTCTTTTGATTGTCGATTAGGAAACAATTTCCTATACAATCCTATGTAAGTTTTGGATAAGATTGGGCCAATTCAATCTTTGTTTGCCAAAAGCAATAAATGGATTAAATGGATTTAGCCATACAACATGAAGAAACAACTACGTGTTAACCTTATTAAGACAATTATTTAGCTCTTGGAGTAGCATATCCATGACAGTATAGAATATCTCGATAGTAATGATGAGAGTTCATAATTTCTTAAGCTCTATGCATTGATCTTCCACGAACTACATTCGTATCATCCATATTAGGAATATCAATTTGATGTTGGCCATAGAAAGTGAAAACTTTATTTATCAAAGAATTCCTCGCACCATCCCTCACTATTTGGAGTCAATGCTTTTCTCAATATCTACATTTTTCCTTGTTATGCTTATGATAAATTGTTTGTAATTCCCAATATAGATTTCAACAAATGTAGACCAATATCAAACTTATAGGGATGCTTCTATTCTTTGTTCTGAATTGGATCCCTCTTCTACTATCACGTCAAACACATTAATCACAGATGAAAGCATACTAACCATGCAGAGCAAATGACAATAATGTGGTCCTAATGTGTATCACTAGCACAAATAAAAGGGCTCACTTGATTTAGGCCTTGACCAATGTAATCTCATCACTTTTAGAGCTTCAATAGTTATAGCAGTTTGTTTCTCACGAAGAACATCTCGACACTTAGATGACACTCCACCAATATTAACTATGTTAGAAACCAAGTTAAAGATGTGGCAATATGAATATGGTTCTTTGCTACTGCCACAAGAGCTAATTGAAATTGTTGGGCAAAACAATGAACAAAGTATGCACATTACCTTGCATATTTCTAGTCCCATCATAACCTTGCCGGCACAACATAGATACACTCACACCATATGTGATTTAAGTCTTCAGTTGCCTCCATAAGTGATAGAGCACTAGTACTGGTAACATGCTTAATACCTAAAAGGCCTCGATCACATATCCCCTTCGACCTTGATAGCTAAAAGCAACATCCATTTACTCCTTCATTAATACATTCCAAGATTCGTCAAAGGAGAATAGAGAATAGCCCATCACCAGGCTCCCGAACAATAGCATTGGTGGTTTCAAATACAACCACCCTAACCATATCCTTTTAATTCTTAGATGCTATCAACGTAAGAGTAACAACCATTTGCTCCTTAATTGATACATCTCAGGATTCATTAGGAAGAATAAAGAATAGCCATCTTCAAGCTCCCAACAATAGCATTGGTAATTTCCTTTTAAATCTTAGATGTGAGCAACTTATGATTTCCAGGAGCATTTTTTTAGTACAACATCTCTCACAGCCTCATTTTGATCCCAAAGAAACTTTAAAAGTTCAAGAACGTTTCCTTAGTTACTTGAATGTTTACGCACGAGACAACTTCAATTATTCACCATGCCTATGAAATGGAAGCCCTTTTCGCAAAAGGAATTGTATGCATTCAATTGAACTCTATAATCATTCTTAACTTTATCGGAGATTTTAGAGAAAATTGTCTCTTTTGATTCAATATCCTAACATTTACTCCAAGTTTGGTAATGGGCGTGATTAATGTCTCCCTTGTGAATTTGCAACCTTTCTCTCTTCTTTTAATTTGAAAACCATCACCAAAAAGAGAATCACCACCCCCTTGGTCTCTTACCTCAAGTTTAAAAGGGTAGCAATAGAGTCAAAAGGTAACATCTTTTGATACGCTATTCTCCAACCAACTACCAAATTCATTAAACCACGAAGGGTCAAACCTTAATGTCGTTTGTGAAAAATTATGGTTATGAGATTGAAAGGGGCCCTTTAATAAGTGCGCCTTACGAATTTGATCTCGGATACTAGGATCATTCTCCTAGCCCAAGATCTGCACAAATGATGATAATTCTAAATTTGACTTTCTTTAAAAAAAATCTCTCCATTTGGAGCAAGAGGAATCGAAGGGCATTCGAAGGTGTTGAGGCATCTATTCATAGTTTAAAGGGACTCTTTCTCATTTCCTTATTTTTTTGGCTAAGAGGGAAGATTCCCTATTGTTTTTTTTCTTTTGTCAACTATTTGGACAACAACACATTCCTATAGAGCTTACACTTTTGTACATGGTTGTTTGCCATTATTGATGCCCTTACCATTATATAATTATCAAAAAAAATTGAAATTTTATAATTTGGACAAATAAGACTCTCTCTCTCTCTCTCTCTCTCTCTCATTTTATCATTCATATCTTAAGTTTAGTTGTCAATGTTATAATCTTGATAGCAATAGTTGTAACTCACGTCTTAAGAGTACTTATCAAAAAAAAAAAAAAAAATTTCATCTTAGGAGTAAATCAATGTGATGTTCTCCAATTGAAGGAAGGGAGTAACTTTTTATTTACAAAAGTTGTACCTGACAACCCCCCCCCCCCCCCCCCCCCGGCGAGGCGGGCGGGCGGGCACAAACAAAAAAAAAAAACTAGACAAAAGAAGAAGAAAAGGAGACTCTAGATTTCTAGGAAGCCCAATTGTTAATCTAAGTTTAATAACCAATTAGACTCCCGATATTCTTGTGCATGATTATGCATGAATTTCATGTAAGCTATATGAAAATAGTCCCAAGACTCCTAAAACCGTAGCAATAAAGAACCAGAAGCACAAGAAATCTGGTCGTCTTCCTCATCTTCCTTAGGAACTTTAGTGCAAACATCCTCCTTTATTTTTGCTTTTTTCCTCATCCGTATTGGAATTGACAAATGATTGTAAGGTTGCTCAATAAAGCTTTTCATTTCTCTATCAACATCCTCTAACTCTATTCCTTATACTGTATCCTCTAATTGTTACTCTCTTTCTCCGTGTTCTTGTCTATCTTGTTGTTTCTACTTCTTCCCTCACCTTTAGCCCTACCCCCCTAGTTCTTAATCTCTCAACTTATTTTTGCTTTGACTCAAGAAATACATGTGTAAACTGCATTAACAAGGGCAAGGCAACTGCAATGAAACTTTCCATAAAGAGAGGCCTCACTAAACCATCTATAAACAAGCATTTTGGAAACCAAAAGTTACATATCAAAAATATTTTAAATAGCAATATGAAACCTAGGTTAAAAATTAAAAAAACTTCCCTATTCCTAATGTGTGCTGTAGTGAATGTGACTTGATCTAATATTTCTCTTAGAACTAGTTTTGATATACATATTTCAACGTTGACAACTCTTGCTTTGCGTTCAACTTAGGCCTTTCTCTAAGTTAGTTTTGTTGGAACTACCTCGTCTTTTTTAGTGCATTTCATTCATGCATACACTTTAGTCAAAGCAAGAAAAAAGTGGGCAAGAACTAAGGGGAGGGCTAAAGGTGAGGGAAAAAGTAGAAAACAATAAGAGGCCAAGGAAATTCCTAGTGGGTTCGTGGTAGGAAACTAACAAGAACAAATAGAGGCAGGCAAAGAAGTAATAAAGAAGAAGAAAGAATAGATTTAGAAAATGCTACAAGATGAATAAAAATTTTCTTTCAATGTCTCACATTTAAAAGCACTTTTAGAAGTCTTTGTGGCATATCTTATGCCTATTGAATAAGATTATACAAATAAAGAAAGTGCATGCATGATCATGAAACAGTTAAACACTTGTACATTTTAGATTTTTAGTGCTTTCAGCAAAGTGTTTCCCGTCTAAATCACTCCCATAATTATGCGTTAAATAAAGTAAAGCAAATATGATAAACTATTTATGTTCACCAAGATTGTTCACCAATAAAACACTACAACCAAGACAACTATCAAAAATTGAAACCAATTGAGGAATGTAAATTTCCCCCCAAGTTCAATGTATCTATGTGGAACCATTTACACTACATGGTCTTGAAAATCTTACATAATGACATAAATATCAATCTCAAACTATCAATCAAGTTGAAGAAAGTTGATTATCAGATTTAATTGGAGGCAAACTTGAAGAGGAAATATTTGGTCTTCATATTTCCCCACTGTAAATTACTGATTGTGCTTCTACTTCCATGCATCAAGATTATACAAACTTTTTTTTATCTTCAATGAAATGCAAACTACTATATCCCACACCATAAGAAATTTAATAATCTGTTCTTTGAGAAGGCAGGACACAGACAAGAAATTACGTCAATCCACTCATTAAACATGTTCAACAGCATCTACATGAACAAACGCCAAAGCTAAGGCAAACCAAAATCACCCAAATTATATAGTAATGATTAAGAGATAAATCATGGGCCTGGAAAAACATAAATACAATAGTATCATAAGCATTGGTTAAACTAACTGGTAGACAACTTCCTAGATAAACAAGTTTTGGTTACTCACTTGGAGTCCATCAAGTTATAACACTTCCATCTTGTGTGATAAGTAAAAAACTTCATCTGGCTCATTTTTTTGGTGCTTTTAAGGGGGGAAGAACCAAAAAATAAATTTCCTTTTCCTATATATTGCATAAATGATGCCCACGCATGTGTAATTAATTGTGCTTCATCTAGAATTGAAATTGCCACCTGTGATAAACTTGCTAAAATAGCAGTAAGACGCAATCCAAAGTCAGGATTTGTTTTCACTTGACCACCATCCACTCTCTAGGACGCACGATCTTGTATTGAAATCATTTGAACTAGTTCAATACCACAACAATATGCTTATTCCCTTGGGGAAAAATGACAAGAGAACCGTTGCTTTATTCTATTCATAGATGTCGGGACTGCCAGAATAATTTGACTGCTTTTAGGACATAACATTGTCCTAAAACTAGGAATTGACCTTTTTAGTAACCAAAATGTCCAGACTCCAAACTGCATTAATTCCAATCCAAGGGAAACATGACATGAAAGGCCCCACTCCTATATTGGCCCATCCCTTTAGATTTAGTAGCAGATTATTTTTTGTAGGCTCCAAATAGTGAATGCTCTAAAAGAACACACAATATATTGGCAGCTAATGGCATTGTCAAATGCACAACTGCAGAACGCATGCTAGACTCAAAGTGTTTGATAATTAATGTTCAGCAACAGGGAAAGATGAGTCAAGAGAAACACACAAACCACAATCAAAAACATGTCAAGAACTTATAATTCTCCAACTAGAAATTGGGAACAAGAGGAAGACCCCATTTAGGATCATTTTAGATTTAACAGCCCAGTAACTAAATAATTGAATCCATTTGTAGGGAAATTCTAAAAGTCCAATTTCAGAGGATAACTTTAAACCCTAAAATTAGACAGTTGAACATGAATGCAGGAAACAAAAAGCTGAAGTAAATCTTAAGCATTACACAAAGACATGAGACATATATATATACACACCCACAAATAGATATCAAAGAAAGGCAAAAACAGTGAAGCATTGATAGTACTAAACAATGAAAAATCTAAAATGAGACGAATGTTATAACCCATTTAAAAGTCAGAACAGTACCTTGAAGAGATCATAAACAAATACAGACAATGACCCTCTTTTGATTCTTCGTCGCAGCTCATATTGTCGCTCAATTTTCTTGATAACAACTTCATAGTTCTTCAGCAAATAGAGAGAGAGAGAGATTCGATGAAAGGTAGCCGTTGTATAGGAAGAAAGGGAGAGAGCGAGAAGATCTAAAATTTGGTGGACGATATACAAAGTTCGGCCTATTTATAAGGACATGGAAGAGCGAGGCCAGCCCAAACACGAAAACAAACTAACGGAATGAGAATTTAATAAGATCTGTAAATCGGCTGAGTTTAGTCAAGCTAAGTAGTGGAGTATTTAAGCGTAGTTCTTATAAAAATTTACCAACTTCAGAATATGTTCAATTATATTTTGTTTCTCTTTTAATTTTTAACAAATTTTAATTGAGTCCATTACAAATCGAACTCGAATAATTTTTTATTTTTATATAGTCTTAAGAAACACATAAGATTATTGAGGTAAGTTTAAGCTAAGTTAAAAAAATGACTTGTTTACGTAATAAATTGATCTTAAACGAGTTTTTAATAGACCAAACTCGAGTCTATCTCAAGTAATTTAAATCGTTCTATAACCATACTATAAAGGTAGTTTTAAAAAAAAATTGACTGTGACTTGGAAAAATATTGAAACTATGCTTTAATAACCTTTTTTTCTGCAGTGTTGGAAGTTAATGAAACAAAATAGGGTTCAAAAACGAAGATTTTAAGTTTCTAAACAATTTTTGCAGTGATTCTTAACATTTCTCCTTAGTTTCCTCAAAGTTTTCATTTAGTGTTTCTTAAGTATCTGAAACCTTTAACAAAAATATGAAATTTTTTTCTAAAATTTTCAAAAGAGTTTCGTGCCCTTATTAAAAAGGCATTTTCGCGGAAACGTTTTTCCTCACTCAAATTGAGTATCATGGTAACTATGCTTCAAACACATTGAATTCGCGCGCCACAATATTGCAAAAATGATCTCTTTATTAATATGTAATGTTTGAATCAATTCAATACAATCCTTGTTTCTTCACAGAAATAGTCATAAAACGGTTCTAAACAATCATCAAATCAGCATCAATATCCATTGCCGCTATTACACTCAGAAGTTCCTCAGAAAATCAACTGCATCAGTGCTTCAAGAGAGCAAGGAAAGAGATTACGAGAGAGGAACCCATAACAGCTCCTGAAACCGGCAGAGAGAATGCAGCTCCGGTGTCCCACCCTAGCGCCGGTGCCGCCGCCATCCCGCTATCCTGCGCTGACACAGTGGACAATGTTGCAACTACAAAAACAAGCACCGCAGCCTTGAAGAAGCTAAATTGCAACATTAATGAACGATACAGAGACTGTAATAACAAACCCAACACGACTGTGAGCGCCAGTTCAAGCTGTCATCTGTTGAGATTTGAGAGGGACATGTATATATATACTTCAAATGCTTATAAGTAAAAGCTCAGCCGATGGCATTGTGAACAAAAAGAGAGAGAAAGAAAATAGAAAGGAAGAGTAGAGAAAAAATAGAAATAAAAAAGCAGAGTGAAAATAAAAAGAAAAGAAATATAAGCAAGTCTTCAAAGTTTATGTTGTATTATTTTGGTTCTATATTAGTAATAAAGTCTTAGATGATTCAGAAGATCTAGCTCTAATTGTTTTAAAAAAACTAATATGATAAATATTTAACAGTTTCTCAAGAACTATTCACTATATTTTATATTGAGTTATTTTATCTGTTTTATATTATTTTAATTTTATAACAGGATAGCTTTTATTGGTTTTTGTTTTGTGATACAAAACAATGGGGGATGGAAAGGGACTAATATAGTTGAAACCCTTATGGATCTAAAACATCTTGACTACCCGGAATAGGAGGAATAGCTAGAAGTTGTCCAAATTCCAATTCATAAAGAAGTTGAAAATAAAAAGAAATAAATTTCATTGTATGTTCTCTTTGTACCTTAATTTATAAGCTTGGTAATAAATTTCATTGTATGTTCTCTTTGTACTTTAATTTAAGCTTGGTTTATAAATTTGGTGCTAAAAAATGAGAGAGAATTAGTTTTCTTAATCTGGTTCATTTAGTTGAGGAAAAATCTCATTTTTATCCTCATAGTTTCATGTATATTCTTATTTGTCCTCTTAGCTTTAACACTTCTCACTATTTACCTCTTATCTCTCATTTATGCCCTATTCAAAAAAAATAAAAAACCCTATTATACTTTGCTCTAGTCTACTCTCGCAAATGCTTACGAAAACTGTAAGCAAAAACGCGGGAAAATTTTTTTATCATTATCATGGTACCCATATTCCCTAGCTAACTGCTATTTTTTTTTTTCCCCTATTTTTGGGTATGTACTCAAATTGCTCTATGAACTTTTTTTTTGTTATTGACATTAAATGGCCTCATAATTTATTTTTTGTATAACCTATTGAGTGACTAGTAGAATAAGAGTTTCAAATAAATTGAAAAGTGTTATAAACTAAATGAATATTAAGTAAGCAAAATAATTAAACACAGTATATAATAAAAATAATTCTTCTAGAACTATCAAATAATAGTTAAATAGTTCTTCTGAAACTATTAAGGCTAGATCTTCTTAATTACCCAAGAATTTATTTCTATTATAGGACAAAATATAAAAGATAACTTGAACTTGAATATTTTACCTACACTCTTTGCTTTTTTTCTCTCTTCTCTATTTTTCTCTCCTTTTCTTTCATTCTTTTCTCTTCTTTCTCTCTTTTCTCTTTTTGTTTTGAAACTTCATTTGAAGTCTCCTTTTATACATGCAGCATGCTAAGTTAGCCAGCCACGTGAAAGACTATTCCACCAAATTCTTCAAGTTGTTGATCGTCATATGTTGTTCAATGAATGGTAGGTGCTTGGTCATCTACCATTATTGTTGTTTCATAACGCTTCCCCTTAGATGACCGCCACAAGAAACCTCATAAAAACTTTAGCGAAAGAAAAATGGGTGCGCTAAAACTGTCTCGTTAAAACCTTACCAAGAAAAATCCTATGAGAAAAAAATTGTTGGCAAAGGAAAAAGAGTATAGTCTGCGATTACCCCTCATTCATATATCTGGTATGAAGTTGAAGTTGATGGCTTTAATTATTCATAATGAAAAATCTTTGAGACAATGCAAACCAATGTTGTGTACTAATTTCTCAAATGTTGTAGCTGGGAGTGTTTTAGTAAATAAGTCTGCTAAGTTGTTATTTGAATGTATCTGTTGGACATCAATATCACCGTTTTTCTAGAGTTCATATGCATAAAAGAACTTTGGTGATATATGTTTGGTTCTATCACCTTTGATGTAGCTACCCTTAATTTGTACAATACATGATGTATTATCTTCATCTAATATTGTTGAGGTATCTTTGATCGAGGATAGTCCGCAACTGTCTTGAATATGTTAGATCATAGATTTCAACCAAATGCACTCTCAACTTGCTTCATAAATTATAATTATCTCAGAATGATTTGAAGAAGTTGCAATTAGTGTTTGTTTCACAGATCGTCAAGATATAGCAGTGTTACCATAGGTAAATACATACCCGGTTTGTGATCGTGCTTTATGTGGCTCAGAAAGGTAACCAGCATCTGCATAGCTAACTAACTTTGATTCTGATCTCTTTACATAGAACAAACCCATATCTGTTATTCCTCGTAGGTAACGGAATATGTGCTTCACCCCTTTCTAATGCCTCTGAGTTGATGCAGAACTATATCTTGCTAATAAATAGATAGAAAATGCAATATTGAATCTTGTGCAATTTGCAAGATACATAAAAGCCCCAATACCACTAAGGTATGATACTTTAGGACCAAGAATTGCTTCACCGTCTTCTTGAGGTCAAAGGATCTTTTTGTACATCTAGTAATCGGACAATTATGGGAGAACTCAATGGATGAGTTTTATTCATATAAAATCGATTCAAAACCTTTTCTGTATAAGTGGATTGATGGATGATAATTCCATTTGATAAATACTCAATTTGTAATCCAAGACAAAATTTATTTTTTCCAAGATTTTTCATTTCAAACTCCTTCTTTAAATAACTAATAGTTGTTGTAAGCTCTTCAGGAGTTCCAACAAGATTCAAATCATCGACATAGACTGCAATAATAGATAATTCTGATTCTGATTTCTTAATAAAAACGCATGGACAAATTGTATTATTCACATATCCATTTTTCAATAAATAGTCACTAAGGCGAGTGTACCACATGTGTCCAGATTGTTTTAACACATACAAAGATCTTTGAAGCTTGATAGAATATAAGCTTCGAGGTTTTGAAATATTTGCTTTAGGCATTTTCAATCCTTTAGGAATTTTCATATATATGTCATTATCTAATTCATCATATAAGTAGGCTGTCATAACGTCCACCAAACGCATATCCATTCTTTTTTAGACTGACAAACTAATTAAGAATCTGAACGTAATGGCATCCATTACAAGAGAGTATGTCTCGTCATAATCAATATCAGGTCTCTGCGAGAAATCTTGTGCTTTAGTGGTGCTTTATATCTCGCGATTTCATTTTTTTCATTTCGTTTTCACACGAATACCCATTTACATCCAATCAGTTTTACATTTTTTTATGCTTGGACTACGAGTCCAAATACTTGGCATTGTATTAATGAGTTTAATTCTGTCTCAATAGTTTCTTTTCATTTTGGCCAATCATTTCTACGTTGACATTCATCAACTGTCTATGGTTCCTTCTCTTCATTACTTCTTATAATTGCGAGAGCCACTTTAAATGAAAATATGTTGTCAACAACAATTTTATTTCTATTCCATCTTTCTCCTTTATTTACATAACTTATTGAGATCTCATTACTTTCCTCTGCAAGGGATATCTCTTCAAGAGGTTTCTCTTTTAGGAATTCTTTTACATGAGTTCCTTCCTCTGGAGGTTAGATATTGTGGTTTCTTCAAGAATACTGACTTGCTTATGTATTTGTACCTTCCTCTTTTTACAAATTGTGTCTTTTGCATCGACAGGTCTCCCACGCTTCATGCATGCTTTAGATTCATTTACTGCTATCTTAACAAATTATCCTACAGGGACATCAATACGTACTGAGATATTAACATGTAGTATATATAATTTTGTTATCTTCTTTGTGCTGGTAAATACATCAAGTAATTGATTTGCAATCGTCTGTAAATAAATAATCCTGTAAACTTATGATTCACATTGATTTGTTCAATAGTCAAGATAAGATACTGCATAAGTATTCCAAGTGATCTCATGCTACTTTTCTAGTTACATCTTATCTCTCCCTAATAGTAGAAAGAGTGCCTCATCAAAATGACAATCCGCAAAACGTGCAGTGAATACACTCCCTATTAAATGTTCAAGATATCTAATAATAAATGGAGAATCATAACCAATATAAATCCCAAGTTAATATTAATCAATACTAAATCCATTACACAAAACATGTCGTTTGGTATAAATTCTCAACAATCTCCCACTTAGACTCAAAGCTATGCTATAATACATCTAAGTCCCATCCCTTTTAAATGACTCTCAAAAGTCTTTGCTGGTAAGGTCTTTCTAAAGGGGTTTGCCAGGTTATCTGCTGATGCAATCTTGGTAACCACCATATCACCTCTGTACATTACGTCTCGTATAAGGTGATATTTACGCTCTATGTGTTTTGCCCTCTTGTGGGTCCTAGGTTCCTTTGAGTTAACAACCGCCCCACTATTATCACAATAAAATGTAATAGGCGATTGTACTGAAGGTACCTCTCCTATATCCAATAGAAAGTTTCTTTGCCAAACAGCCTCCTTGGCTGCCTCAGAGGCTGCCACATATTTGGCCTCCATGGTGGAATCGGCAACACATGATTACTTGATACTCCTCCAACTAATGACTCCACTTCCTAGGGTAAACACATTTCCCAAGGTCGATTTCCTGGAATCCTTATCTGACTGGAAATCTGAGTTTGTGTACCCAATGAGTATTAGACTATCTACCTAATGAACCAACATATAATCCCTAGTCCTTTTCAGGTACTTGATTATATGCTTTACCGCAGTCTAATGTTCCCACTCTGGGTTAGACCGATATCTGCTGACTATGCCTACGGCAAAACAAATGTCAGGTCTAATACAAAGCATAGCATACATGAGACTTCCCACTGTTGATACATAGAGAACTGCGTTCACGTTCTCTACCTCAATCTGTATCTTAGGACACTGATCCTTGGTTACAGAGATTCCATGTCTAAAAGGGAGGAATCCTTTCTTAGAATCCTGCGTGCTAAAACAAGCAAGAATCTTATCAATATAAATAGCTTGTGATTAGCCCAGCATCCTATGCTTGCAATCTCGCAAAAGCTTGATCCCAAGAATGTGACTGGCTTCTCCCAAGTCCTTCATATTGAACTGTACGGATAACCATACCTTAACCGAAGATAATACCCCCATATCGTTTCCTATGAGCAAGATATCATCCACATACAGTACTAAGAACACCACCACATTTCCTCTGCGTTTCTTATACACACACGACTCGTCAATGCACTGATCAAAACCATAAGGCTTACCTGATCAAAACGAGTGTTCCAAGACCTAGACGCTTGCTTAAGTCCATAAATAGACTTCTTAAGTTTGCACATCATGTGCTCTTGGCCTTTTGCTATAAAACCATCTAGTTGCATCATATAGATGCACTCTTCAAGACTTCCATTAGGAAAGCTGTCTTGACATTGTAAACACTTCATTTTTGACCGCTCGGCAGTCTACAGTCCATCCAGACTTGTATTCAAGTCAATGTGGGCATATTCTGAGTCAAATTAACTTTCTAAGTCTAATCCCGTCTATCCATCGCTTCACGGGCCCACTAGGCCCAAATAGAGGTAAGATGACGAAAATGCCCTTGGGGGCATTGATCTTTCCAATTCCAATAGGCACGTCTTTTCGAAGACGATAAGTCCCCTTACCAATTCCAATAAGCACGTCTTTTCGAAGACGATAAGTCCCCTTTTCAATTCCAATAGGCGCGTCTTTCCGAAGACGGTAAGTCCCCCTTCCAATTCCAATAGGCGCGTCTTTCCGAAGACGGTAAGTCCCCTTTCTATATTCCAATAGGCGCATCTTTTCGAAGACGATAAGTCCCCTTTCCAATTCTAATAGGCGCGTCTTTCTGAAGACAGTAAATCCCCTTTCCAATTCCAATAGGTGCGTCTTTCCTAAGACGGTAAGTCCCCTTTCCAATCCCAACAGGCACGTTTTTTCGAAGACCGTAAGTCCCCTTTCCAACCCCTTTTCCAATTCCAATTCCAATCCCTCTCTCGAGAAAGCTGATTCCTCGAGACGGTAAGTCTATCCAATTCGACACGTTTTTCAGAGAAAGTTTCTTCAGAACGGTAAGTCCCTTTAAACCTGTCAACCGAAACGAGACCCCAAGTCCCCTAGATGGTAGAACGGTCCACCTTTGGCGCCTGCTAGCTCGCCAATGCAGAAATGTCCGTTTCGGCATGCCTTCTGAGAAAGTTGACTTCTCAGGCGCTAAGTCTCTATAGCAGCTTCCCGAGATCAGGCATTCTCGGGAATGATCGCGAACCGTTAGAGTAGCGAAAGTACTCGTAAACATCGTAACCGTCAGAGTAGCAAAAATACTCACAAGCAGGTCGATATAGAAAATTGCCAACAAACCCCTGTATCACGAGACCGCCGTTAGAGTGGCGAAAACACTCAAAACCTAGGTCAACACCAGTGCTTGCTAGTCCACTTTGGTGAAAAATGACCAAACTGCCCCTTGGGCCATTTTCGACACGTTTCTCGAGATAATACCTAAGTCCTCAGAATGGTAAGTCCACCCTTTCCAAGATCGTCTTAGAAAAGATCCGGCATGATTAGGTGCCTTCTAGTCAGTTTCGGGCCAATTCCAAGACTTTCCGGTCAAAATGACTATTTTGCCCCTAGGCATCCGAACGTCCCGGGGACTACACTGGCTCTGGGTATCAAACCGATAACCTCCCGAGAATGCTTTTATAGTATTTTTAACGTTCCTTTATCTTTTCAGATCATTCCGAGTCATTTTCGGTAAACTCGGTGTAAAATGACCGTTTTGCCCCTGGTGGGCCGGTCGCCTTTTTCGACCACACCGGCTCTGGGTATCAAACCGGTAGTCTTTGGAAACATTCTAAATAATGTTTCTAAATCTCAAGTCTTCTTCCAGGACATTCTGAGTCCGTCTCAGCAACTTTCCGGCCTGATTGACCGTTTTGCCCCTAATGGCTCAGTCAATCCGTCTGACAAATCTTATCATCCTTTTTCAAGTCTACTACCTCTAGGACATTGTTTTAAGTGTTCCTGTCTTTTTCCGGCCTTCCGGGCCATTCCCGGTCCCTTAAGTCCTTCCCGGACTTTCCGAAGTCACTCCTAGTGAAATCAGGCTAAAAATTGCATAGTACTAGTACAGGCGCCCAAATCTTCCAAAGATACGTTACTTGCTAACTTAATGAAATTTCCTAATGGCGCCCAAATCTTCCAAAAAATGGCTTGGCACCACTCCTAGTGGCGCCAAGAAGAACTTTGTCCTGGCTCCACTACAACAAGCGCTAGGTGATTCTGTTCTCTATAAATATAGAGCCTCCTCCAGCGTGAAAGAGGTCCACAAACTCAGTTTAAAAACCCTACTTTTCAATATACAGAACTCGTAGCCTCTCTAAACCCTAGTCTCCCTAGGTTTTCCAAACCCTAGCCTCTTATACACTCATACACTAGCCTCCAAAGCCTCCTTTGAAGACTTGAAGTGTTGCAATCTGAAGTTTTGAAAATTGAAGACAAACTCTTGAAAATTGAAGTGAAGATCGAAGCAAGACAAGCAAAGCAAAGCGCGCAAAGCTAAGTAAAATAAATAAGACACAAGGTAGGCTTCTTATTTACGTTTACGCATCTTCCCCCCTCTCTTTTCCCTCTGAACCCACTTGGGTTTTCTTCTATTTTAATCCCCCATCTTCTTCCTCCCCTTCTTGCATGCTTGAAACAAGGGAATTCCCGGTCCATGTGTAAGATTAGGCTATTAGAGAATCATCGTGTCGGGGGCTTTCTTTTAGTCTAACCGGATACCACGTGGATTAGGCCCCCTTGATTATGTGGTGAACCCTTTAACCTTGTATGTTCACGACCCTCTTTTGCATTGTGCATATCATGATCTTGCATTCTTCCAAAATTTGTTTTCAAATTCGTTTTCAAAAGCTTACATCAAAATGTTCTTTTTCAAAACTTATTTTCAAAATCACAATCCTAGGGTGATTCTAGACTTTTCATGACTAAAGTTGCTTTAGGAAAGTGTTACATTTAAAGTGACTAATATGGTCCATATTTTCAAAACATAGTTGTTTTCAAAACCACTATCTTAAAGTGGATCTAATCTTCTTATGATTAGAATCGTTTTAGGAAAGTGAGGTGTTTTATATACTTTCTAAAAAACTCTTATAAAAAATCTCTTCCTAAAAATCTCTTTTCCAACATGCTTTCCATAAACTCTCTCCAATCTTCTTTCCAAAATTGTTTTCAAAAACTCCCTCCAAATATTGTTTTCAAAAACTCCTTTTTGAACTCCTTTTCCAAAAAAGCTCTCTTCAAAATTCCTTTCCTAAAAACACTCCCTAATTTTCCTTTTTAGAAAACTCTCTTTCCTAAATCTCTTTCCAACAATCTCCTTCCAAAAATCTTTCCAAAAACTCTCTCTTTTCAAAATTCACTTTCTAGAAGCTCCTATCTAGAATTTTTCTTCTAGAAATCTCCCTTTCTAAAAACTCACTTTCTAAAAAAACTCTTTCCTTATAGCCAACAATTAGGAAACCCTAATTTTCCTTCCCAAAAGTATGACTTCCAATCCCTTATTTTGGCTTCAAAATCTAGATTTTCAAAACATCTTGTTTTCTACATCAAAGTTATATATATTTCCAAAACCTATTTTCTACATCAAAACTATAGTCTTCCCAAAACTAGAATTTTCAAAACTCCATCTTTTCAAATCCATGTCAAATCTAATCTTTCCTTTAGAAAACCAAACCCAATCTCCCATTTAGGAAACTAGATCCTATCCTCAGTTTTTGAAAACAAAATCACACCATCTCTTTTTAGAAACAAAATCCAATCCCTTGTTTTAGGAAATAGGAATCTCAATCCTTCCTAATCTAAATCTTTCCTAATTTCCTACCTTCCTAAACCATAAGTTTCCTAAACTTAAACTTCTAAATCTTTCCTAATTCAACTCCTTCCTAATTTCATCCCTTTTCAAATTTTAACTTTCCAAATCTAAGCTTTCAAATCTTTCTTAAACTCAAAACCTTTCCTAATTTCAAGAATTTCTAAAACTCAAACTTTGAATCTTCCTAAAATTCTAAACTTCCCTAAACTTCCAATCTTTCCAAATCTAAAACTTTCTAAATTCTAAACTTTCCAACTTTCAAAACTTCCCTATTTTAAAACATTTCAAATTCAAAAATTTCCAATTTCAAAACTTTCTTAAAATGAAATGTTTCCTATTTCAAAACTTTCTTAATCCAACACTTTCCTAAATTGAAACTTTTCTAAAATGAAACTTTTCAAAAATGACACTTTCCTATTTTGAAACTTTCCTAAATCGAACATTTCCTAATTCGAACCCTTCCTAAATCCAATCTTTCTTCGATCTTCCAAGTCTAACATTCGAGTCAAGTCTTTCTTAATCTCGAGTCATTTCTAAATCCTACCTTCCTAGGTCTAGGGTCTCTATTCTTCCATTTCAAATTCCAATCTTCTATTCTAAATTCAAATCAAATCCAAATTCCAATTCAATTTCTTTTTCCAATCAAACCTTCTATTTTCTATCGAACTCTTGTCAGAACTACGATTGACCTGATTCCTCAAAAAGTATACGTAAGCAACCTTCATGGGTGCGATCACAACTTTTTTCAAATCTCCAATTCCATAATCTATTTCAAACTTCCAAGCTTCTATTTCCTTTCCAATTTCTAAGACTTTCCAATTTTAATTCTATCTTTTCAAATCTCTTTTAAATCAAATAAATTTTTTTTCAAATCTATTTCCAAATCTATTTCTAATTTTCTTTTCTTGCACTTGCATATCATGCATCGTGTCTTTTTAAACATTTTTTTTCTAAAGTAGATAGGATTGGATATTTGTTAGTTAAAGACTTTCATAGGTGAATTTAGGGTAAATAGACATGTAGGTACAGCAAGGGTGGGGTAGGGTGATGGCTTAGTATGTCTTCCTTACATGTATCCAACCTCCGAACCTAGATCACTGTTTTCAAAAGATCAAAATGAAGTTTATTTTCAAAAAGGGCTTAAATGTTTTCTAAAAGTTGCCAAACAACCTGTTTTCTTAAAAACCCTCTCTTGAGGTAGTATTTTCAAAATCGTTTTAAAAAACCCTAAGTGTAGTCTTCGGATTATACTTAGATTTTAGGTGACCTAACTCACCTTAATCAAGTTAGGTGGCGACTCCAAATGTTTTTCAAAAGTCCTTTATTCAAACCAATTTTCAAATCAAACATAGTCGCACTCATTCTTCTAGGAGGGTGAGTTCTAACGAGAGACTACAATATTTTTCCCGCTTGTGTGTATATTCCTCGAGTGCAAAAAATTCAGGCACGACAGACATCCATTTGCCAAATTTCATAATCGAAATGAGCCGCAATGGATAAGAGAATCAGATAGACTCTAGCATATCTACCGGCAAAAAAGTTTCCTCATAGTCGATCCCCTCTTTCTGAGTGAACTCTTTCGCAACAAGCCTAGTCTTGAAGGTTTCCACATTCCCGTCTGCCCCTCTCTTCTTCTTATAGATCCATTTGCATCCGATGGGCTTTATCCCTTCGGGT